>JAECYA010000423.1:0-33588 GCA_018153455.1 Drosophila parabipectinata | reverse complement strand
TGGCAGGGGATCGGCCATGCACTCCACGCGTCGGCAGGGGAATCAGCTTGCAGGGGCTGGGCACTCGCACCTCGGCTGGGGGATCGGCCGGGCACTCCAGACATTGGCAGGGGATCGGCCATGCACTCCACGTGTTGGCAGGGCAATCAGCTGGCAGGGAAGGCGGCTTGGCACTCCCACCTCGGCTGTGGGATCGGCCGGGCACTCCAGTTCTTGGCAGGGAGATCGGGCAGGCATATCATTTATTGGCGGGGTACCAGCTGGCAGGGGAAGCGGCTAGGCACTCCCACCTCGGCAGGGGATCGGCCGGGCACTCTATGGCCTTGGCAGGGAGATCTGCCAGGCACTTCACTTATTGGCAGGGGTATCAGCTGTGCAGGGGATCGGCCGCCTCCAGTGGCCCCTCGCGGGATCGGCCGGGCACTCCACGCCTCGGCAGGGGATCAGCTCAAGGCCTTGGCAGGGAGATCGGCCAGGCACTTCACGTACAGTATCAGGCTGGGGATCGGCCAGGCACTCCACGCGTCGGCATGGGAATCGGCTGGGCACCCACCCCGGCAGGGGGATCGGACAGGCATATTATTTATTGGAGTGTTATCAGCTGGCAGGGGATCGGCCAGGACCTCCACGCCACGGCAGGGGAATCTTCTGGGCACTCCTCGCCTCGGCAGGTGGATCGGCCGGGCACTCAAGACCTTGGCAGGGAGATCGGCCAGGCACTTCACGTATTGGAGGGTTATCAGCTGGCAGGCGATCGGCCAGGCTCTCCACGCGTCGGCAGGAGAATCGGCTGGGCACTCCCACCCCGGCAGGGGGATCGGCCAGGCATATTATTTATTGGAGTGTTATCAGCTGGCACTCCTCGCCTCGGCAGGTGGATCGGCCGGGCACTCAAGGCCTTGGCAGGGAGATCGGCCAGGCACATCACGTATTGGAGGCTTATCAGCTGGCAGGGGATCGTCGGCAGGGGATCGTCGGCAGGGGAATCGGTTGGGTACACCCCGCCTCGGCAGGCGGATCGGCCGGGCACTCCAGGCCTTGGCAGGGAGATCGGCCAGGCACTTCACGTATTGGTGGGTTATAAGCTGGCAGGCGATCGGCCAGGGACTCCACGCGTCGGCAGGGGAATCGGCTGGGCACTCCTCGCCTCGGCAGGTGGATCGGCCGGGCACTCAAGGCCTTGGCAGGGAGATCGACCAGGCACTTCACGTATTGGAGGCTTATCAGCTGGCAGGGGATCGTCGGCAGGGGAATCGGTTGGGTACTCCCCGCCTCGGCAGGCGGATCGGCCGGGCACTCAAGACCTTGGCAGGGAGATCGGCCAGGCACTTCACGTATTGAAGGGTTATCAGCTGGCAGGGGATCGGCCAGGCACTCCACGCGTCGGCAGGGGAATCAGCTTGCAGGGAATGCGACTTGGCACTCCCACCTCGGCTGTGGGATCGGCCGGGCACTCCAGACATTGGCAGGGAGATCGGGCAGGCATATCATTTATTGGCTGGCTACCAGCTGGCAGGGGAAGCGGCTAGGCACTCCACGCGTCGGCAGGGGAATCGACTAGCCACTGCACGCCTCCGCAGGGGGATCGGCCGGGCACTCTAGGCCTTGGCAGGAAGATTTGCCAGGCACTTCAGTTATTGGCGGGGTATCAGCTTGCAAGGGAATCGGCTGGGAACTCCCACCTGGGCAGGGGGATCGGCCGGGCACTCATGGCCTTGGCATGGAGATCGGCCAGGCACTTCACGTCTCGGCAGGGGTATCAGCTTGCAGGGGCACTCAAGGCCTTGGCAGGGAGATCGGCCAGGCACTTCACGTATCAGCTGGGAGGGGATCGGCCAGGCACTCCACGCGTCGGCATGGGAATCGGCTGGGCACCCACCCCGGCAGGGGGATCGGACAGGCATATTATTTATTGGAGTGTTATCAGCTGGCAGGGGATCGGCCAGGACCTCCACGCCACTGCAGGGGAATCGGCTGGGCACTCCTCGCCTCGGCAGGTGGATCGGCCGGGCACTCAAGACCTTGGCAGGGAGATCGGCCAGGCACTTCACGTATTGGAGGGTTATCAGCTGGCAGGCGATCGGCCAGGCTCTCCACGCGTCGGCAGGAGAATCGGCTGGGCACTCCCACCCCGGCAGGGGGATCGGCCAGGCATATTATTTATTGGAGTGTTATCACCTGGCACTCCTCGCCTCGGCAGGTGGATCGGCCGGGCACTCAAGGCCTTGGCAGGGAGATCGGCCAGGCACATCACGTATTGGAGGCTTATCAGCTGGCAGGGGATCGTCGGCAGGGGATCGTCGGCAGGGGATCGTCGGCAGGGGAATCGGTTGGGTACACCCCGCCTCGGCAGGCGGATCGGCCGGGCACTCCAGGCCTTGGCAGGGAGATCGGCCAGGCACTTCACGTATTGGTGGGTTATAAGCTGGCAGGCGATCGGCCAGGGACTCCACGCGTCGGCAGGGGAATCGGCTGGGCACTCCTCGCCTCGGCAGGTGGATCGGCCTTGGCAGGCCTTGGCAGGGAGATCGACCAGGCACTTCACGTATTGGAGGCTTATCAGCTGGCAGGCGATCGGCCAGGGACTTCACGCGTCAGCAGGGGAATCGCTGGGCACTCAAGGCTTTGGCATGGAGATCGGCCAGGCACTTCACGTCTCGGCAGGGGTATCAGCTTGCAGGGGCACTCAAGGCCTTGGCAGGGAGATCGGCCAGGCGCTTCACGTATCAGATGGGAGGGGATCGGCCAGGCACTCCACGCGTCGGCATGGGAATCGGCTGGGCACTCCCACCTGGGATCGGACAGGCATATTATTTATTGGAGTGTTATCAGCTGGCAGGGGATCGGCCAGGACCTCCACGCCACGGCAGCGGAATCGGCTGGGCACTCCTCGCCTCGGCAGGCGGATCGGCCGGGCACTCAAGACCTTGGCAGGGAGATCGGCCAGGCACTTCACGTATTGGAGGGTTATCAGCTGGCAGGCGATCGTCCAGGCACTTCAAGTCTCGGCAGGGGTATCAGCTAGCAGGGGCACTCAAGGCCTTGGCAGGGAGATCGTCCAGGCATATCATTTATTGGCGGGTTATCAGCTGGCAGGGGATTGGCCAGGCACTCCACGCGTCGGAAGGGAATCGGCTGGGCACTCTTCGCCTCGGCAGGCGGATCGGCCGGGCACTCATGGCCTTGGCATGGAGATCGGCCAGGCACTTCACGTCTCGGCAGGGGTATCAGCTTGCAGGGGCACTCAAGGCCTTGGCAGGGAGATCGGCCAGGCGCTTCACGTATCAGATGGGAGGGGATCGGCCAGGCACTCCACGCGTCGGCATGGGAATCGGCTGGGCACTCCCACCTGGGATCGGACAGGCATATTATTTATTGGAGTGTTATCAGCTGGCAGGGGAACGGCCAGGACCTCCACGCCACGGCAGCGGAATCGGCTGGGCACTCCTCGCCTCGGCAGGCGGATCGGCCGGGCACTCAAGACCTTGGCAGGGAGATCGGCCAGGCACTTCACGTATCAGCTGGGAGGGGATCGGCCAGGCACTCCACGCGTCGGCAGGGGAATCGGCTGGGCACTCCTCGCCTCGGCAGGGGGATCGGCCGGGCACTCAAGGCCTTGGCAGGGAGATCGGCCAGGCACTTCATGTAGCAGGGGCACTCAAGGCCTTGGCAGGGAGATCGGCCAGGCATATCATTTATTGGCGGGTTTACAGCTGGCAGGGGATTGGCCAGGCACTCCACGCGTCGGCATGGGAATCGGCTGGGCACTCTTCGCCTCGGCAGGCGGATCGGCCGGGCACTCATGGCCTTGGCATGGAGATCGGCCAGGCACTTCACGTCTCGGCAGGGGTATCAGCTTGCAGGGGCACTCAAGGCCTTGGCAGAGAGATCGGCCAGGCGCTTCACGTATCAGATGGGAGGGGATCGGCCAGGCACTCCACGCGTCGGCATGGGAATCGGCTGGGCACTCCCACCTGGGATCGGACAGGCATATTATTTATTGGAGTGTTATCAGCTGGCAGGGGAACGGCCAGGACCTCCACGCCACGGCAGCGGAATCGGCTGGGCACTCCTCGCCTCGGCAGGCGGATCGGCCGGGCACTCAAGACCTTGGCAGGGAGATCGGCCAGGCATATCATTTATTGGCTGGCTACCAGCTGGCAGGGGAAGCGGCTAGGCACTCCACGCGTCGGCAGGGGAATCGACTAGTCACTGCACGCCTCCGCAGGGGGATCGGCCGGGCACTCTAGGCCTTGGCAGGAAGATTTGCCAGGCACTTCAGTTATTGGCGGGGTATCAGCTTGCAAGTGAATCGGCTGGGCACTCCCACCAGGGCAGGGGGATCGGCCGGGCGCTCCAGGCCTTGGCAGGGAGATCGGCCAGGCACTTCATGTAGCAGGGGCACTCAAGGCCCTGGCAGGGAGATCGGCCAGGCATATCATTTATTGGCGGGTTATCAGCTGGCAGGGGATCGGCCAGGCCCTCCACGCGTCGGCAGGGGAATCGGCTGGGCACTCCACGCATCGCCAGGGGGATCGGCCAACACTTCAGGCCTTGGCAGGGAAATCGGCCAGGCACTTGACGTATGGGAGGGTTATCAGCTGGCAGAATATCGGCCAGGCACTCCACGCGTCGGCAGGGGAATCGCTGGGCACTCAAGGCCTTGGCATGGAGATCGGCCAGGCACTTCATGTCTCGGCAGGGGTATCAGCTTGCAGGGGAATCGGCTGGGCACTCCCACCTCGGCAGGGGGATCGGCCGGGCACTCCAGGCCTTGGCAGGGAGATCGGCCATGCACTTCACGTATTGGCGGGTTATCAGCTGGCAGGGGATCGGCCAGGCACTTCAAGTCTCGGCAGGGGTATCAGCTAGCAGGGGCACTCAAGGCCTTGGCAGGGAGATCGTCCAGGCATATCATTTATTGGCGGGTTATCAGCTGGCAGGGGATTGGCCAGGCACTCCACGCGTCGGAAGGGAATCGGCTGGCACTCATGGCCTTGGCAGGGAGATCGGCCAGGCACTTCACGTATCAGCTGGGAGGGGATCGGCCAGGCACTCCACGCGTCGGCAGGGGAATCGGCTGGGCACTCGTCGCCTCGGCAGGGGGATCGGCCGGCCACTCAAGGCCTTGGCAGGGAGATCGGCCAGGCCACTCCACGCGTCGGCAGGGGATTCGGCTGGGCACTCCTCGTCTCGGCAGGCGGATCAGCCGGGCACGCAAGACCTTGGCAGGGGGATCGGCCAGGCACTTCACGTATTGGAGGATTATCAGCTGGCAGGGGATCGGCCAGGCACTCCACGCGTCGGCAGGGGAATCGGCTGGGCACTCCCACCTCGGCAGGGGGATCGCCTGGGCACTCCAGGCCTTGGCAGGGAGATCGGCCAGGCCGATCATTTATTGGCGGGTTATCAGCTGGCAGGGGATTGGCCAGGCACTCCACGCGTCGGAAGGGAATCGGCTGGGCCCTCTTCGCCTCGGCAGGCGAATCAGCCGGGCACTCATGGCCTTGGCAGGGAGATCGGCCAGGCACTTCACGTATCAGCTGGGAGGGGATCGGCCAGGCACTTCACGTCTCGGCAGGGGTATCAGCTTGCAGTAGAATCGGCAGGGCACTCCCACCTCGGCAGGGGGATCGGCCGGGCACTCCAGGCCTTGGCAGGGAGATCGGCCAGGCACTTCACGTATGGGAGGGTTATCAGCTGGCAGAGGATCGGCCATGCACTCCACGCGTCGGCAGGGGAATCTCTGGGCACTCAAGGCCTTGGCATGGAGATCGGCCAGGCACTTCACGTCTCGGCAGGGGTATCAGCTTGGAGTAGAATCGGCTGGGCACTCCCACCAGGGCAGGGGGATCGGCCGGGCGCTCCAGGCCTTGGCAGGGAGATCGGCCAGGCACTTCATGTAGCAGGGGCACTCAAGGCCCTGGCAGGGAGATCGGCCAGGCATATCATTTATTGGCGGGTTATCAGCTGGCAGGGGATCGGCCAGGCCCTCCACGCGTCGGCAGGGGAATCGGCTGGGCACTCCACGCATCGCCAGGGGGATCGGCCAACACTTCAGGCCTTGGCAGGGAAATCGGCCAGGCACTTCACGTATGGGAGGGTTATCAGCTGGCAGAATATCGGCCAGGCACTCCACGCGTCGGCAGGGGAATCGCTGGGCAATCAAGGCCTTGGCATGGAGATCGGCCAGGCACTTCATGTCTCGGCAGGGGTATCAGCTTGCAGGTGAATCGGCTGGGCACTCCCACCTCGGCAGGGGGATCGGCCGGGCACTCCAGGCCTTGGCAGGGAGAACGGCCAGGCACTTTACGTATTGGTGGGTTATCAGCTGGCAGGGGATCAGCCTGGCCCTTCACGCGTCAGCAGGGGAATCGGCTGGGCACTCCACGCCTCGGCAGGGAGATCGGCCAGGCACTTCACGTATTGGAGGGTTATCAGCTGGCAGGCGATCGGCCAGGGACTCCACGCGTCGGCAGGGGAATCGCTGGGCACTCAAGGCCTTGGCATGGAAATCGGCCAGGCACTTCACGTCTCGGCAGGGGTATCAGCTTGCAGGGGGACTCAAGGCCTTGGCAGGGAGATCGGCCAGGCGCTTCACGTATCAGATGGGAGGGGATCGGCCAGGCACTCCACGCGTCGGCAGGGGAATCGGCTGGGCACTCCACGCATCGCCAGGGGGATCGGCCAATACTTCAGGCCTTGGCAGGGAAATCGGCCAGGCACTTCAGGTATGGGAGAGTTATCAGCTGGCAGAATATCGGCCAGGCACTCCACGCGTCGGCAGGGGAATTGCTGGGCACTCAAGGCCTTGGCATGGAGATCGGCCAGGCACTTCACGTCTCGGCAGGGGTATCAGCTTGCAGGGGGACTCAAGGCCTTGGCAGGGAGATCGGCCAGGCGCTTCACGTATCAGATGGGAGGGGATCGGCCAGGCCCTCCACGCGTCGGCAGGAGAATCGGCTGAGCACTCCACGCATCGCCAGGGGGATCGGCCAATACTTCAGGCCTTGGCAGGGAAATCGGCCAGGCACTTCAGGTATGGGAGAGTTATCAGCTGGCAGAATATCGGCCAGGCACTCCACGCGTCGGCAGGGGAATCGCTGGGCACTCAAGGCCTTGGCATGGAGATCGGCCAGGCACTTCACGTCTCGGCAGGGGTATCAGCTTGCAGGGGAATCGGCTAGGCACTCCCACCTCGGCAGGAGGATCGGCCGGGCACTCCAGGCCTTGGCAGTGAGATCGGCCAGGCACGTCACGGCCCTCCACGCGTCAGCAGGGATATCGGCTGGGCACTCCTCGCCTCGGCAGGTGGATCGGCCGGGCACTCAAGGCCTTGGCAGGGAGATCGGCCAGGCACTCCTCGCCTTGGCAGGGGGATCGGCCGGGCACTCCAGGCCTTGGCAGGAAGATCGGCCAGGCACTTCACGTATTGGAGGGTTATCAGCTGGCAGGCGATCGGCCAGGCTCTCCACGCGTCGGCAGGGGAATCGGCTGGGCACTTCCACCCCGGCAGGGGGATCGGCCAGGCATATTATTTATTGGAGTGTTATCAGCTGGCACTCCTCGCCTCGGCAGGTGGATCGGCCGGGCACTCAAGACCTTGGCAGGGAGATCGGCCAGGCACTTCACGTATTGGAGGGTTATCAGCTGGCAGGCAATCGGCCAGGCCCTCCACGCGTCGGCAGGGGAATCGGCTGGGCACTCCACGCATCGCCAGGGGGATCGGCCAACACTTCAGGCCTTGGCAGGGAAATCGGCCAGGCACTTCAGGTATGGGAGAGTTATCAGCTGGCAGAATATCGGCCAGGCACTCCACGCGTCGGCATGGGAATCGGCTGGGCACTCCCACCTGGGATCGGACAGGCATATTATTTATTGGAGTGTTATCAGCTGGCAGGGGATCGGCCAGGACCTCCACGCCACGGCAGCGGAATCGGCTGGGCACTCCTCGCCTCGGCAGGCGGATCGGCCGGGCACTCAAGACCTTGGCAGGGAGATCGGCCAGGCACTTCACGTATTGGAGGGTTATCAGCTGGCAGGCGATCGTCCAGGCACTTCAAGTCTCGGCAGGGGTATCAGCTAGCAGGGGCACTCAAGGCCTTGGCAGGGAAATCGGCCAGGCACTTCAGGTATGGGAGAGTTATCAGCTGGCAGAATATCGGCCGGGCACTCCACGCGTCGGCATGGGAATCGGCTGGGCACTCCCACCTGGGATCGGACAGGCATATTATTTATTGGAGTGTTATCAGCTGGCAGGGGATCGGCCAGGACCTCCACGCCACGGCAGCGGAATCGGCTGGGCACTCCTCGCCTCGGCAGGCGGATCAGCCGGGCACTCATGGCCTTGGCAGGGAGATCGGCCAGGCACTTCACGTATCAGCTGGGAGGGGATCGGCCAGGCACTCCACGCGTCGGCAGGGGAATCGGCTGGGCACTCCTCGCCTCGGCAGGGGGATCGGCCGGCCACTCAAGGCCTTGGCAGGGAGATCGGCCAGGCCCCTCCACGCGTCGGCAGGGGATTCGGCTGGGCACTCCTCGTCTCGGCAGGCGGATCAGCCGGGCACGCAAGACCTTGGCAGGGGTATCGGCCAGGCACTTCACGTATTGGAGGATTATCAGCTGGCAGGGGATCGGCCAGGCACTCCACGCGTCGGCAGGGGAATCGGCTGGCACTTCACGTATTGGTGGGTTATCAGCTGGCAGGGGATCAGCCTGGCCCTTCACGCGTCAGCAGGGGAATCGGCTGGGCACTCCACGCCTCGGCAGGGAGATCGGCCAGGCACTTCACGTATTGGAGGGTTATCAGCTGGCAGGCGATCGGCCAGAGACTCCACGCGTCGGCAGGGGAATCGCTGGGCACTCAAGGCCTTGGCATGGAAATCGGCCAGGCACTTCACGTCTCGGCAGGGGTATCAGCTTGCAGGGGGACTCAAGGCCTTGGCAGGGAGATCGGCCAGGCGCTTCACGTATCAGATGGGAGGGGATCGGCCAGGCACTCCACGCGTCGGCAGGGGAATCGGCTGGGCATTCCACGCATCGCCAGGGGGATCGGCCAATACTTCAGGCCTTGTCAGGGAAATCGGCCAGGCACTTCAGGTATGGGAGAGTTATCAGCTGGCAGAATATCGGCCAGGCACTCCACGCGTCGGCAGGGGAATCGCTGGGCACTCAAGGCCTTGGCAGGGAAATCGGCCAGGCACTTCACGTATGGGAGGGTTATCAGCTGGCAGAATATCGGCCAGGCACTCCACGCGTCGGCAGGGGAATCGCTGGGCAATCAAGGCCTTGGCATGGAGATCGGCCAGGCACTTCATGTCTCGGCAGGGGTATCAGCTTGCAGGTGAATCGGCTGGGCACTCCCACCTCGGCAGGGGGATCGGCCGGGCACTCCAGGCCTTGGCAGGGAGAACGGCCAGGCACTTCACGTATTGGTGGGTTATCAGCTGGCAGGGGATCAGCCTGGCCCTTCACGCGTCAGCAGGGGAATCGGCTGGGCACTCCACGCCTCGGCAGGGAGATCGGCCAGGCACTTCACGTATTGGAGGGTTATCAGCTGGCAGGCGATCGGCCAGAGACTCCACGCGTCGGCAGGGGAATCGCTGGGCACTCAAGGCCTTGGCATGGAAATCGGCCAGGCACTTCACGTCTCGGCAGGGGTATCAGCTTGCAGGGGAATCGGCTAGGCACTCCCACCTCGGCAGGAGGATCGGCCGGGCACTCCAGGCCTTGGCAGTGAGATCGGCCAGGCACGTCACTGCCCTCCACGCGTCAGCAGGGATATCGGCTGGGCACTCCTCGCCTCGGCAGGTGGATCGGCCGGGCACTCAAGGCCTTGGCAGGGAGATCGGCCAGGCACTCCTCGCCTTGGCAGGGGGATCGGCCGGGCACTCCAGGCCTTGGCAGGAAGATCGGCCAGGCACTTCACGTATTGGAGGGTTATCAGCTGGCAGGCGATCCGCCAGGCTCTCCACGGGTCGGCAGGGGAATCGGCTGGGCACTCCACGCCTCGGCAGGGAGATCGGCCAGGCACTTCACGTATTGGAGGGTTATCAGCTGGCAGGCGATCGGCCAGGCTCTCCACGCGTCGGCAGGGGAATCGGCTGGGCACTCCCACCCCGGCAAGGGGATCGGCCTGGCATATTATTTATTGGAGTGTTATCAGCTGGCACTCCTCTCCTCGGCAGGTGGATCGGCCGGGCACTCAAGGCCTTGGCAGGGAGATCGGCCAGGCACTTCACGTATTGGAGGCTTATCAGCTGGCAGGGGATCGTCGGCAGGGGAATCGGTTGGGTACTACCCGCCTCGGCAGACGGATCGGCCGGGCACTCAAGACCTTGGCAGGGAGATCGGCCAGGAACTTCACGTATTGGAGGGTTATCAGCTGGCAGGCGATCCGCCAGGCTCTCCACGCGTCGGCAGGGGAATCGGCTTGCAGGGAAATCGGCTAGGCACTCCAACCTCGGCAGGCGTATCGGCTGGGCACTCTTCGCCTCGGCAGGCGGATCGGCCAGGCACTTCACGTCTCGGCAGGGGTATCAGCTTGCAGGGACACTCAAGGCCTTGGCAGGAAGATCGGCCAGGCACTTCACGTATCAGGTGGGAGGGGATCGGCCAGGCACTCCACGCGTCGGCAGGGGAATCGCTGGGCACTCAAGGCCTTGGCATGGAGATCGGCCAGGCACTTCACGTCTCGGCAGGGGTATCAGCTTGGAGTAGAATCGGCAGGGCACTCCCACCTCGGCAGGAGGATCGGCCGGGCACTCCAGGCCTTGGCAGGGAGATCGGCCAGGCACTTCACGTATTGGCGGGTTATAAGCTGGCAGGCGATCGGCTAGGGACTCCACGCGTTGGCAGGGGAATCGGCTGGGCACTCCTCGCCTCGGCAGGTGGATCGGCCGGGCACTCAAGGCCTTGGCAGGATGATCGGCCAGGCACTTCACGTATTGGAGGCTTATCAGCTGGCAGGCGATCGGCCAGGCACTCCACGCGTCGGCAGGGGAATCGGCTGGGCACTCCCACCTCGGCAGGGGGATCGGCCAGGCATATTATTTATTGGAGTGTTATCAGCTGGCACTCCCACATCGGCAGGGGGATCGGCCGGGCACTCTAGGCCTTGGCAGGAAGATTTGCCAGGCACTTCAGTTATTGGCGGGGTATCAGCTTGCAGTAGAATCGGCTGGGCACTCCCACCTCGGCAGGGGGATCGGCCAGGCACTTCACGTATTGGCGGGTTATAAGCTGGCAGGCGATCGGCTAGGGACTCCACGCGTTCGCAGGGGAATCGGCTGGGCACTCCTCGCCTCGGCAGGTGGATCGGCCGGGCACTCAAGGCCTTGGCAGGGAAATCGGCCAGAGACTTCACGTATTGGAGGCTTATCAGCTGGCAGGGGATCGTCGGCAGGGGAATCGGTTGGGTACTACCCGCCTCGGCATGCGGATCGGCCGGGCACTCAAGGCCTTGGCAGGGAGATCGCCCAAGCACTTCACGTATTGGAGGGTTATCAGCTGGCAGGCGATCGGCCAGGCACTCCACGCGTCGGCAGGGGAATCGGCTGGGCACTCCCACCTCGGCAGGGGGATCGGCCAGGCATATTATTTATTGGAGTGTTATCAGCTGGCACTCCCACATCGGCAGGGGGATCGGCCGGGCACTCCAGGCCTTGGCAGGGAGATCGGCCAGGCACTTCACGTATTGGCGGGTTATAAGCTGGCAGGCGATCGGCCAGGGACTCCACGCGTCGGCAGGGGAAACGGCTGGGCACTCCTCGCCTCGGCAGGTGGATCGGCCGGGCACTCAAGGCCTAGGCAGGAAGATCGGCCAGGCACTTCACGTATTGGAGGCTTATCAGCTGGCAGGGGATCGTCGGCAGGGGAATCGGTTGGGTACTACCCGCCTCGGCAGGCGGATCGGTCGGGCACTCAAGACCTTGGCAGGGAGATCGGCCAGGCACTTCACGTATTGGAGGGTTATCAGCTGGCAAGCGATCGGCCAGGCTCTCCACGCGTCGGCAGGGGAATCGGCTGGGCACTCCCACCCCGGCAGGGGGATCGGCCTGGCATATTATTTATTGGAGTGTTATCAGCTGGCACTCCTCGCCTCGGCAGGTGGATCGGCCGGGCACTCAAGGCCTTGGCAGGGAGATCGGCCAGGCACTTCACGTATTGGAGGCTTATCAGCTGGCAGGGGATCGTCGGCAGGGGAATCGGTTGGGTACTCCCCGGCTCGGCAGGCGGATCGGCCGGGCACTCAAGATCTTGGCAGGGAGATCGGCCAGGCACTTCACGTATCGAAGGGTTATCAGCTGGCAGGGGATCGGCCAGGCACTCCACGCGTCGGCAGGGGAATCAGCTTGCAGGGAATGCGACTTGGCACTCCCACCTCGGCTGTGGGATCGGCCGGGCACTCCAGACATTGGCAGGGAGATCGGGCAGGCATATCATTTATTGGCTGGCTACCAGCTGGCAGGGGAATCGACTAGCCACTGCACGCCTCCGCAGGGGGATCGGCCGGGCACTCTAGGCCTTGGCAGGAAGATTTGCCAGGCACTTCAGTTATTGGCGGGGTATCAGCTTGCAGTAGAATCGGCTGGGCACTCCCACCTCGGCAGGGGGATCGGCCAGGCACTTCACGTATTGGCGGGTTATAAGCTGGCAGGCGATCGGCTAGGGACTCCACGCGTTCGCAGGGGAATCGGCTGGGCACTCCTCGCCTCGGCAGGTGGATCGGCCGGGCACTCAAGGCCTTGGCAGGGAAATCGGCCAGAGACTTCACGTATTGGAGGCTTATCAGCTGGCAGGGGATCGTCGGCAGGGGAATCGGTTGGGTACTACCCGCCTCGGCATGCGGATCGGCCGGGCACTCAAGGCCTTGGCAGGGAGATCGCCCAAGCACTTCACGTATTGGAGGGTTATCAGCTGGCAGGCGATCGGCCAGGCACTCCACGCGTCGGCAGGGGAATCGGCTGGGCACTCCCACCTCGGCAGGGGGATCGGCCAGGCATATTATTTATTGGAGTGTTATCAGCTGGCACTCCCACATCGGCAGGGGGATCGGCCGGGCACTCCAGGCCTTGGCAGGGAGATCGGCCAGGCACTTCACGTATTGGCGGGTTATAAGCTGGCAGGCGATCGGCCAGGGACTCCACGCGTCGGCAGGGGAAACGGCTGGGCACTCCTCGCCTCGGCAGGTGGATCGGCCGGGCACTCAAGGCCTAGGCAGGAAGATCGGCCAGGCACTTCACGTATTGGAGGCTTATCAGCTGGCAGGGGATCGTCGGCAGGGGAATCGGTTGGGTACTACCCGCCTCGGCAGGCGGATCGGCCGGGCACTCAAGACCTTGGCAGGGAGATCGGCCAGGCACTTCACGTATTGGAGGGTTATCAGCTGGCAAGCGATCGGCTAGGCTCTCCACGCGTCGGCAGGGGAATCGGCTGGGCACTCCCACCCCGGCAGGGGGATCGGCCTGGCATATTATTTATTGGAGTGTTATCAGCTGGCACTCCTCGCCTCGGCAGGTGGATCGGCCGGGCACTCAAGGCCTTGGCAGGGAGATCGGCCAGGCACTTCACGTATTGGAGGCTTATCAGCTGGCAGGGGATCGTCGGCAGGGGAATCGGTTGGGTACTCCCCGGCTCGGCAGGCGGATCGGCCGGGCACTCAAGACCTTGGCAGGGAGATCGGCCAGGCACTTCACGTATCGAAGGGTTATCAGCTGGCAGGGGATCGGCCAGGCACTCCACGCGTCGGCAGGGGAATCAGCTTGCAGGGAATGCGACTTGGCACTCCCAACTCGGCTGTGGGATCGGCCGGGCACTCCAGACATTGGCAGGGAGATCGGGCAGGCATATCATTTATTGGCTGGCTACCAGCTGGCAGGGTAAGCGGCTAGGCACTCCACGCGTCGGCAGGGGAATCGACTAGCCACTGCACGCCTCCGCAGGGGGATCGGCCGGGCACTCTAGGCCTTGGCAGGAAGATTTGCCAGGCACTTCAGTTATTGGCGGGGTATCAGCTTGCAGTAGAATCGGCTGGGCACTCCCACCTCGGCACGGGGATCGGCCAGGCACTTCACGTATTGGCGGGTTATAAGCTGGCAGGCGATCGGCTAGGGACTCCACGCGTTCGCAGGGGAATCGGCTGGGCACTCCTCGCCTCGGCAGGTGGATCGGCCGGGCACTCAAGGCCTTGGCAGGGAAATCGGCCAGAGACTTCACGTATTGGAGGCTGATCAGCTGGCAGGGGATCGTCGGCAGGGGAATCGGTTGGGTACTACCCGCCTCGGCATGCGGATCGGCCGGGCACTCAAGGCCTTGGCAGGGAGATCGCCCAAGCACTTCACGTATTGGAGGGTTATCAGCTGGCAGGCGATCGGCCAGGCACTCCACGCGTCGGCAGGGGAATCGGCTGGGCACTCCCACCTCGGCAGGGGGATCGGCCAGGCATATTATTTATTGGAGTGTTATCAGCTGGCACTCCCACATCGGCAGGGGGATCGGCCGGGCACTCCAGGCCTTGGCAGGGAGATCGGCCAGGCACTTCACGTATTGGCGGGTTATAAGCTGGCAGGCGATCGGCCAGGGACTCCACGCGTCGGCAGGGGAAACGGCTGGGCACTCCTCGCCTCGGCAGGTGGATCGGCCGGGCACTCAAGGCCTAGGCAGGAAGATCGGCCAGGCACTTCACGTATTGGAGGCTTATCAGCTGGCAGGGGATCGTCGGCAGGGGAATCGGTTGGGTACTACCCGCCTCGGCAGGCGGATCGGCCGGGCACTCAAGACCTTGGCAGGGAGATCGGCCAGGCACTTCACGTATTGGAGGGTTATCAGCTGGCAGGCGATCGGCCAGGCTCTCCACGCGTCGGCAGGGGAATCGGCTGGGCACTCCCACCCCGGCAGGTGGATCGGCCAGGCATATTATTTATTGGAGTGTTATCAGTTGGCACTCCTCGCCTCGGCAGGTGGATCGGCCGGGCACTCAAGGCCTTGGCAGGGAGATCGGCCAGGCACTTCACGTATTGGAGGCTTATCAGCTGGCAGGGGATCGTCGGCAGGGGAATCGGTTGGGTACTCCCCGGCTCGGTAGGCGGATCGGCCGGGCACTCAAGACCTTGGCAGGGAGATCGGCCAGGCACTTCACGTATTGGAGGGTTATCAGCTGGCAGGCGATCGGCCAGGCTCTCCACGCGTCGGCAGGGGAATCAGCTTGCAGGGAATGCGACTTGGCACTCCCACCTCGGCTGTGGGATCGGCCGGGCACTCCAGACATTGGCAGGGAGATCGGGCAGGCATAACATTTATTGGTTGGCTACCAGCTGGCAGGGGAAGCGGCTAGGCACTCCACGCGTCGGCAGGGGAATCGACTAGCCACTGCACGCCTCGGCAGGCGGTTCGGCCGGGCACTCAAGACCTTGGCAGGGAGATCGGCCAGGCACTTCACGTATTGGCGGGTTATCAGCTGGCAGGCGATCGGCCAGGCTCTCCACGCGTCGGCAGGGGAATCGGCTGGGCCCTCCCACCCCGGCAGGGGGATCGGCCAGGCATATTATTTATTGGAGTGTTATCAACTGGCACTCCTCGCCTCGGCAGGTGGATCGGCCGGGCACTCAAGGCCTTGGCAGGGAGATCGGCCAGGCACTTCACGTATTGGAGGCTTATCAGCTGGCAGGGGATCGTCGGCAGGGGAATCGGTTGGGTACTCCCCGCCTCGGCAGGCGGTTCGGCCGGGCACTCAAGACCTTGGCAGGGAGATCGGCCAGGCACTTCACGTATTGGAGGGTTATCAGCTGGCAGGCGATCGGCCAGGCTCTCCACGCGTCGGCAGGGGAATCGGCTGGGCCCTCCCACCCCGGCAGGGGGATCGGCCAGGCATATTATTTATTGGAGTGTTATCAACTGGCACTCCTCGCCTCGGCAGGTGGATCGGCCGGGCACTCAAGGCCTTGGCAGGGAGATCGGCCAGGCACTTCACGTATTGGAGGCTTATCAGCTGGCAGGGGATCGTCGGCAGGGGAATCGGTTGGGTACTCCCCGCCTCGGCAGGCGGATCTGCCGGGCACTCAAGACCTTGGCAGGGAGATCGGCCAGGCACTTCACGTATTGAAGGGTTATCAGCTGGCAGGGGATCGGCCAGGCACTCCACGCGTCGGCAGAGGAATCAGCTTGCAGGGAATGCGACTTGGCACTCCCACCTCGGCTGTGGGATCGGCCGGGCACTCCAGACATTGGCAGGGAGATCGGGCAGGCATATCATTTATTGGCTGGCTACCAGCTGGCAGGGGAAGCGGCTACGCACTCCACGCGTCGGCCGGGCACTCTAGGCCTTGGCAGGAAGATTTGCCAGGCACTTCAGTTATTGGCGGGGTATCAGCTTGCAAGGGAATCGGCTGGGCACTCCCATCTTGGCAGGGGGATCGGCCGGGCGCTCCAGGCCTTGGCAGGGAGATCGGCCAGGCACTTCATGTAGCAGGGGCACTCAAGGCCTTGGCAGGGAGATCTTCACGTCTCGGCAGGGGTATCAGCTTGCAGGGGCACTCAAGGCCTTGGCAGGGAGATCGGCCAGGCACTTCACGTATCAGCTGGGAGGGGATCGGCCAGGCACTCCACGCGTCGGCATGGGAATCGGCTGGGCACTCTTCGCCTCGGCAGGCGGATCGGCCGGGCACTCATGGCCTTGGCAGGGAGATCGGCCAGGCACTTCACGTATCAGATGGGAGGGGATCGGCCAGGCACTCCACGCGTCGGCATGGGAATCGGCTGGGCACTCCCACCCCTGCAGGGGGATCGGCCAGGCATATTATTTATTGGAGTGTTATCAGCTGGGTCTCCTCGCCTCGGCAGGTGGATCGGCCGGGCACTCAAGGCCTTGGCAGGGAGATCGGCCAGGCACTTCACGTATTGGAGGCTTATCAGCTGGCAGGGGATCGTCGGCAGGGGAATCGGTTGGGTACTCCCCGGCTCGGCAGGCGGATCGGCCGGGCACTCAAGACCTTGGCAGGGAGATCGGCCAGGCACTTCGCGTATTGAAGGGTTATCAGCTGGCAGGGGATCGGCCAGGCACTCCACGCGTCGGCAGGGGAATCAGCTTGCAGGGAATGCGACTTGGCACTCCCACCTCGGCTGTGGGATCGGCCGGGCACTCCAGACATTGGCAGGGAGATCGGGCAGGCATATCATTTATTGGCTGGCTACCAGCTGGGAGGGGATCGGCCAGGCACTCCACGCGTCGGCAGGGGAATCGGCTGGGCACTCCTCGCCTCGGCAGGGGGATCGGCCGGGCACTCAAGGCCTTGGCATGGAGATCGGCCAGGCCACTCCACGCGTCGGCAGGGGATTCGGCTGGGCACTCCTCGTCTCGGCAGGCGGATCAGCCGGGCACGCAAGACCTTGGCAGGGGGATCGGCCAGCCACTTCACGTATTGGAGGATTATCAGCTGGCAGGGGATCGGCCAGGCACTCCACGCGTCGGCAGGGGAATCGGCTGGGCACTCCCACCTCGGCAGGGGGATCGCCTGGGCACTCCAGGCCTTGGCAGGGAGATCGGCCAGGCATATCATTTATTGGCGGGTTATTAGCTGGCAGGGGATCGGCCAGGCCCTCCACGCGTCGGTAGGGGAATCGGCTGGGCACTCCACGCATCGCCAGGGGGATCGGCCAACACTTCAGGCCTTGGCAGGGAAATCGGCCAGGCACTTCACGTATGGGAGGGTTATCAGCTGGCAGAATATCGGCCAGGCACTCCACGCGTCGGCAGGGGAATCGCTGGGCACTCAAGGCCTTGGCATGGAGATCGGCCAGGCACTTCATGTCTCGGCAGGGGTATCAGCTTGCAGGGGAATCGGCTGGGCACTCCCACCTCGGCAGGGGGATCGGCCGGGCACTCCAGGCCTTGGCAGGGAGATCGGCCAGGCACTTCACGTATTGGCGGGTTATCAGCTGGCAGGGGATCAGCCTGGTCCTCCACGCGTCAGCAGGGGAACCGGCTGGGCACTCCACGCATCGCCAGGTGGATCGGCCAACACTTCAGGCCTTGGCAGGGAAATCGGCCAGGCACTTCACGTATGGGAGGGTTATCAGCTGGCAGGCGATCGGCCAGGGACTCCACGCGTCGGCAGGGGAATCGCTGGGCACTCAAGGCCTTGGCATGGAGATCGGCCAGGCACTTCACGTCTCGGCAGGGGTATCAGCTTGCAGGGGAATCGGCTAGGCACTCTCACCTCGGCTGTGGGATCGGCCGGGCACTCCAGACATTGGCAGGGAGATCGGGCAGGCATATCATTTATTGGCTGGCTACCAGCTGGGAGGGGATCGGCCAGGCACTCCACGCGTCGGCAGGGGAATCGGCTGGGCACTCCTCGCCGCGGCAGGGGGATCGGCCGGGCACTCAAGGCCTTGGCATGGAGATCGGCCAGGACACTCCACGCGTCGGCAGGGGATTCGGCTGGGCACTCCTCGTCTCGGCAGGCGGATCAGCCGGGCACGCAAGACCTTGGCAGGGGGATCGGCCAGGCACTTCACGTATTGGAGGATTATCAGCTGGCAGGGGATCGGCCAGGCACTCCACGCATCGCCAGGGGGATCGGCCAACACTTCAGGCCTTGGCAGGGAAATCGGCCAGGCACTTCACGTATGGGAGGGTTATCAGCTTGCAGAATATCGGCCAGGCACTCCACGCGTCGGCAGGGGAATCGCTGGGCACTCAAGGCCTTGGCATGGAGATCGGCCAGGCACTTCACGTCTCGGCAGGGGTATCAGCTTGCAGGGGAATCGGCTAGGCACTCCCACCTCGGCAGATGGATCGGCCGGACACTCAAGGCCTTGGCAGGGAGATCGGCCAGGCACTTCACGTATTGGCGGGTTATCAGCTGGCAGGGGATCAGCCTGGCCCTCCACGCGTCAGCAGGGGAATCGGCTGGGCACTCCACGCCTCGGCAGGGAGATCGGCCAGGCACTTCACGTATGGGAGGGTTATCAGCTGGCAGAATATCGGCCAGGGACTCCACGCGTCGGCAGGGGAATCGCTGGGCACTCAAGGCCTTGGCATGGAGATCGGCCAGGCACTTCACGTCTCGGCAGGGGTATCAGCTTGCAGGGGAATCGGCTAGGCACTCCCACCTCGGCAGATGGATCGGCCGGACACTCAAGGCCTTGGCAGGGAGATCGGCCAGGCACTTCAGGTATTGGCGGGTTATCAGCTGGCAGGGGATCAGCCTGGCCCTCCACGCGTCAGCAGGGGAATCGGCTGGGCACTCCACGCCTCGGCAGGGAGATCGGCCAGGCACTTCACGTATGGGAGGGTTATCAGCTGGCAGAATATCGGCCAGGGACTCCACGCGTCGGCAGGGGAATCGGCTGGGCACTCCCACCCCGGCAGGGGGATCGGCCAGGCATATTATTTATTGGAGTGTTATCAGCTGGCACTCCTCGCCTCGGCAGGTGGATCGGCCGGGCACTCAAGGCCTTGGCAGGGAGATCGGCCAGGCACTTCACGTATTGGAGGCTTATCAGCTGGCAGGCGATCCGCCAGGCTCTCCACGCGTCGACAGGGGAATCGGCTGGGCACTCCACGCCTCGGCAGGGATTTCGGCCAGGCACTTCACGTATTGGAGGGTTATCAGCTGGCAGGCGATCGGCCAGGCTCTCCACGCGTCGGCAGTGTAATCGGCTAGGCACTCCCACCCCAGCAGGGGGATCGGCTAGGCATATTATTTATTGGAGTGTTATCAGCTGGCACTCCTCGCCTCGGCAGGTGGATCGGCCGGGCACTCAAGACCTTGGCAGGGAGATCGGCCAGGCACTTCACGTATTGGAAGGTTATCAGCTGGCAGGCGATCCGCCAGGCTCTCCACGCGTCGGCAGGGGAATCGGCTGGGCACTCCCACCCCGGCAGGGGGATCGGCCAGGCATATTATTTATTGGAGTGTTATCAGCTGGCACTCCTCGCCTCGGCAGGTGGATCGACCGGGCACTCAAGGCCTTGGCTGGCTACCAGCTGGCAGGGGAAGCGGCTAGGCACTCCACGCGTCGGCAGGGGAATCTACTAGCCACTGCACGCCTCCGCAGGGGGATCGGCCGGGCACTCTAGGCCTTGGCAGGAAGATTTGCCAGGCACTTCAGTTATTGGCGGGGTATCAGCTTGCAAGAGAATCGGCTGGGCACTCCCACCTGGGCAGGGGGATCGGCCGGGCGCTCCAGGCCTTGGCAGGGAGATTGGCCAGGCACTTCATGTAGCAGGGGCACTCAAGGCCTTGGCAGGGAGATCGGCCAGGCATATCATTTATTGGCGGGATATCAGCTGGCAGGGGATTGTCCAGGCACTCCACGCGTTGGAAGGGAATGGGCTGGGCACTCTTCGCCTCGGCAGGCGGATCGGCCGGGCACTCATGGCCTTGGCATGGAGATCGGCCAGGCACTTTACGTCTCGGCAGGGGTATCAGCTTGCAGGGGCACTCAAGGCCTTGGCAGGGAGATCGGCCAGGCACTTCACGTATCAGATGGGAGGGGATCGGCCAGGCACTCCACGCGTCGGCAGGGGAATCGGCTGGGCACTCCCACCCCGGCAGGGGGATCGGACAGGCATATTATTTATTGGAGTGTTATCAGCTGGCAGGGGATCGGCCAGGACCTCCACGCCACGGCAGGGGAATCGGCTGGGCACTCCTCGCCTCGGCAGGCGGATCGGCCGGGCACTCAAGACCTTGGCAGGGAGATCGGCCAGGCACTTCACGTATTGGAGGGTTATCAGCTGGCAGGCGATCGTCCAGGCACTTCACGTCTCCGCAGGGGTATCAGCTAGCAGGGGCACTCAAGGCCTTGGCAGGGAGATCGGCCAGGCATATCATTTATTGGCGGGTTATCAGCTGGCAGGGGATTGGCCAGGCACTCCACGCGTTGGAAGGGAATCGGCTGGGCACTCTTCGCCTCGGCAGGCGGATCGGCCGGGCACTCAGGGCCTTGGCATGGAGATCGGCCAGGCACTTCACGTCTCGGCAGGGGTATCAGCTTGCAGGGCCACCCAAGGCCTTGGCAGGAAGATCGGCCAGGCACTTCACGTATCAGCTGGGAGGGGATCGGCCAGGCACTCCACGCGTCGGCAGGGGAATCGGCTGGGCACTCCTCGCCTCGGCAGGGGGATCGGCCGGGCACTCAAGGCCTTGGCATGGAGATCGGCCAGGCCACTCCACGCGTCGGCAGGGGACTCGGCTGGGCACTCCTCGTCTCGGCAGGCGGATCAGCCGGGCACGCAAGACCTTGGCAGGGGGATCGGCCAGGCACTTCACGTATTGGAGGATTATCAGCTGGCAAGGGATCGGCCAGGCACTCCACGCGTCGGCAGGGGAATCGGCTGGGCACTCCCACCTCGGCAGGGCGATCGCCTGGGCACTCCAGGCCTTGGCAGGGAGATCGGCCAGGCATATCATTTATTGGCGGGTTATCAGCTGGCAGGGGATCGGCCAGGCCCTCCACGCGTCGGCAGGGGAATCGGCTGGGCACTCCACGCCTCGGCAGGCGGATTGGCCGGGCACTCATGGCCTTGGCATGGAGATCGGCCAGGCACTTCACGTCTCGGCAGGGGAATCAGCTTGCAGGGGGATCGGCCGGGCACTCCAGGCCTTGGCAGGGAGATCGGCCAGGCATATCATTTATTGGCGTCGTTATCAGCTGGCAGGGGATCAACCAGGCCCTCCACGCGTCAGCAGGGGAATCGGCTGGGCACTCCACGCCTCGCCAGGGGGATCGAACAACACTCCAGGCCTTGGCATGAAGATCGGCCAGGCACTTCACGTCTCGGCAGGGGTATCAGCTTGCAGGGTAATCGGCTAGGCACTCCACGCGTCGGCAGGGGAATCGCTGGGCACTCAAGGCCTTGGCATGGAGATCGGCCAGCCACTTCACGTCTCGGCAGGGGTATCAGCTTGCAGGGGAATCGGCTGGGCACTCCCACCTCGGCAGGGGGATCGGCCGGGCACTCCAGGCCTTGGCAGGGAGATCGGCCAGGCATATCATTTATTGGCGGGTTATCAGCTGGCAGGGGATCGGCCAGGCCCTCCACGCGTCGGCAGGGGAATCGGCTGGGCACTCCACGCATCGCCAGGGGGATCGGCCAACACTTCAGGCCTTGGCAGGAAAATCGGCCAGGCACTTCACGTATGGGAGGGTTATCAGCTGGCAGAATATCGGCCAGGCACTCCACGCGTCGGCAGGGGAATCGCTGGGCACTCAAGGCCTTGGCATGGAGATCGGCCAGCCACTTCACGTCTCGGCAGGGGTATCAGCTTGCAGGGGAATCGGCTGGGCACTCCCACCTCGGCAGGGGGATCGGCCGGGCACTCCAGGCCTTGGCAGGGAGATCGGCCAGGCATATCATTTATTGGCGGGTTATCAGCTGGCAGGGGATCGGCCAGGCCCTCCACGCGTCGGCAGGGGAATCGGCTGGGCACTCTTCGCCTCGGCAGGCGGATTGGCCGGGCACTCATGGCCTTGGCATGGAGATCGGCCAGGCACTTCACGTCTCGGCAGGGGAATCGGCTTGCAGGGGCACTCAAGGCCTTGGCAGGGAGATCGGCCAGGCATATAATTTATTGGCGGGTTATCAGCTGGCAGGGGATTGGCCAGGCACTCCACGCCTCGGAAGGGAATCGGCTAGGCACTCTTCGCCTCGGCAGGCCGATCAGCCGGGCACTCAAGGCCTTGGCATGGAGATCGGCCAGGCACTTCACGTCTCGGCAGGGGTGTCAGCTTACAGGAGGATCGGCCGGGCACTCCAGGCCTTGGCAGGGAGATCGGCCAGGCATATCATTTATTGGCGGGTTATCAGCTGGCAGGGGATCGGCCAGGCCCTCCACGCGTCGGCAGGGGAATCGGCTGGGCACTCTTCGCCTCGGCAGGCGGATTGGCCGGGCACTCATGGCCTTGGCATGGAGATCGGCCAGGCACTTCACGTCTCGGCAGGGGTATCAGCTAGCAGGGGCACTCAAGGCCTTGGCAGGGAGATCGGCCAGACATATAATTTATTGGCAGGTTATCAGCTGGCAGGGGATTGGCCAGGCACTCCACGCGTCGGAAGGGAATCGGCTGGGCACTCTTCGCCTCGACAGGCGGATCGGCCGGGCACTCAAGGCCTTGGCATGGAGATCGGCCAGGCCACTCCACGCGTCGGCAGGGGATTCGGCTGGGCACTCCTCGTCTCGCCAGGCGGATCAGCCGGGCACGCAAGACCTTGGCAGGGGGATCGGCAAACACTCCAGGCCTTGGCAGGGAGATCGGCCAGGCATATCATTTATTGGCGGGTTATCAGCTGGCAGGGGATCGGCCAGGCACTCCATGCGTCGGCAGGGGAATCGGCTGGGCACTCCCACCTCGGCAGGGGGATCGGCCGGGCACTCCAGGCCTTGGCATGGAGATCGGCCAGGCATATCATTTAGTGGCGGGTTATCAGCTTGCAGGGTATCGGCCAGGCCCTCCACGCGTCGGCAGGGGAATCGGCTGAGCACTCCACGCCGCGCCAGGGGGATCGGCCAACACTCCAGGCCTTGGCATGTATGTATTCACGTATTGGAGGGTTATCAGCTGGCAGGGGAATCGGCTTGGCACTCCACGCATCGCCTGGGGGATCGGCCAACAATCGTCCCTTGGCAGGGAGATCGGCCAGGCATATCATTTATTGGCGGGTTATCAGCTGGCAGGGGATCGGCCAGGCACTCCATGCGTCGGCAGGGGAATCGGCTGGGCACTCCCACCTCGGCAGGGGGATCGGCCGGGCACTCCAGGCCTTGGCATGGAGATCGGCCAGGCATATCATTTATTGGCGGGTTATCAGCTGGCAGGGTATCGGCCAGGCCCTCCACGCGTCGGCAGGGGAATTTGCTGGGCACTCCACGCCGCGCCAGGGGGATCGGCCAACACTCCAGGCCTTGGCATGTATGTATTCACGTATTGGAGGGTTATCAGCTGGCAGGGGATCGGCCAGGCACTCCACGCGTCGGCAGGGGAACCGGCTGGGCACTCCTCGCCTCGGCAGGGAAATCGGCCGGGCACTCCAGGCCTTGGCAGGGAGATCGGCCAGGCATATAATTTATTGGCGGGTCATCAGCTGGCAGGGGATCGGCCAGGCACTCCACGCGTCGTCAGGGGATTTGGCTGGGCACTCCTCGTCTCGGCAGGTGGATCGGCCGGGCACTCAAGGCCTTGGCAGGGAGATCGGCCAGGCACTTCACGTATTGGAGGCTTATCAGCTGGCAGGGGATCGTCGGCAGGGGAATCGGTTGGGTACTCCCCGCCTCGGCAGGGGGATCGGCCGGGCACTCAAGGCCTTGGCATGGAGATCGGCCAGGCCACTCCACGCGTCGGCAGGGGATTCGGCTGGGCACTCCTCGTCTCGGCAGGCGGATCAGCCGGGCACGCAAGACCTTGGCAGGGGGATCGGCCAGCCACTTCACGTATTGGAGGATTATCAGCTGGCAGGGGATCGGCCAGGCACTCCACGCGTCGGCAGGGGAATCGGCTGGGCACTCCCACCTCAGCAGGGGGGATCGCCTGGGCACTCCAGGCCTTGGCAGGGAGATCGGCCAGGCATATCATTTATTGGCGGGTTATCAGCTGGCAGGGGATCGGCCAGGCCCTCCACGCGTCGGCAGGGGAATTGGCTGGGCACTCCCACCTCGGCAGGGGGATCGGCCGGGCACTCCAGGCCTTGGCAGGGAGATCGGCCAGGCACTTCACGTATTGGCGGGTTATCAGCTGGCAGGGGATCAGCCTGGCCTTCCACGCGTCAGCAGGGGAATCGGCTGGGTACTCCACGCCTCGGCAGGGAGATCGGCCAGGCACTTCACGAATTGGAGGGTTATCAGCTGGCAGGCGATCGGCCAGGGACTCCACGCGTCGGCAGGGAATCGCTGGGCACTCAAGGCCTTGGCATGGAGATCGGCCAGGCACTTCATGTCTCGGCAGGGGTATCAGCTTGCAGGGGAATCGGCTGGGCACTCCCACCTCGGCAGGGGGATCGGCCGGGCACTCCAGGCCTTGGCAGGGAGATCGGCCAGGCACTTCACGTATTGGCGGGTTATCAGCTGGCAGGGGATCAGCCTGGCCCTCCACGCGTCAGCAGGGGAATCGGCTGGGCACTCCACGCCTCGGCAGGGAATCGCTGAGCACTCAAGGCCTTGGCATGGAGATCGGCCAGGCACTTCACGTCTCGGCAGGGGTATCAGCTTGCAGGGGAATCGGCTAGGCACTCTCACCTCCGCTGTGGGATCGGCCGGGCACTCCAGACATTGGCAGGGAGATCGGGCAGGCATATCATTTATTGGCTGGCTACCAGCTGGGAGGGGATCGGCCAGGCACTCCACGCGTCGGCAGGGGAATCGGCTGGGCACTCCTCGCCTCGGCAGGGGGATCGGCCGGGCACTCAAGTCCTTGGCAGGGAGATCGGCCAGGCACTTCACGTATTGGCGGGTTATCAGCTGGCAGGGGATCAGCCTGGCCCTCCACGCGTCAGCAGGGGAATCGGCTGGGCACTCCACGCCTCGGCAGGGAGATCAGCCAGGCACTTCACGTATTGGAGGATTATCAGTTGGCAGGCGATCGGCCAGGCACTCCACGCGTCGGCAGGGGAATCGGCTGGGCACTCCCACCTCGGCAGGGGGATCGCCTGGGCACTCCAGGCCTTGGCAGGGAGATCGGCCAGGCAAATTATTTATTGGCGGGCTATCAGCTGGCAGGGGATCGGCCAGGCCCTCCACGCGTCGGCAGGGGAATCGGCTGGGCACTCCACGCATCGCCAGGGGGATCGGCCAACACTTCAGGCCTTGGCAGGGAAATCGGCCAGGCACTTCACGTATGGGAGGGTTATCAGCTGGCAGAATATCGGCCAGGCACTCCACGCGTCGGCAGGGGAATCGCTGGGCACTCAAGGCCTTGGCATGGAGATCGGTCAGGCACTTCATGTCTCGGCAGAGGTATCAGCTTGCAGGGGAATCGGCTGGGCACTCCCACCTCGGCGGGGGGATCGGCCGGGCACTCCAGGCCTTGGCAGTGAGATCGGCCAGGCACGTCACGTATTGGAGGGTTATCAGCTGGCAGGGGATCAGCCTGGCCCTCCACGCGTCACAGGGATATCGGCTGGGCACTCCTCGCCTCGGCAGGTGGATCGGCCGGGCACTCAAGGCCTTGGCAGGGAGATCGGCCAGGCACTCCTCGCCTTGGCAGGGGGATCGGCCGGGCACTCCAGGCCTTGGCAGGAAGATTTGCCAGGCACTTCACGTATTGGAGGGTTATAAGCTTGCAGGCGATCGGCCAGGCACTCCACGCGTCGGCAGGGGAATCGGCTGGGCACTCCACGCCTCGGCAGGGGGATCGGCCAGCACTACAGGCCTTGGCATGAAGATCGGCCAGGCACTTCACGTCTCGGCAGGGGTATCAGCTTGCAGGGGCACTCTAGGCTTTGGCAGGGAGATCGGCCAGGCACTTCACGTATCAGCTGGGAGGGGATCGGCCAGGCACTCCACGCATCGGCATGGGAATCGGCTGGGCACTCCTCGCCTCGGAAGGCGGATCGGCCGGGCACTCAAGGCCTTGGCATGGAGATCGGCCAGGCACTTCACGTCTCGGCAGGGGTATCAGCTTGCAGGGAAATCGGCTGGGCACTCCACGCGTCGGCAGGGGGATCGGCCGGGCACTCCAGGCCTTGGCAGGGAGATCGGCCAGGCATATCATTTATAGGACAATAATCAGCTGGCAGGGGATCGGCCTGGCCCTCCACACGTCGGCAGGGAAATCGGCTGGGCACTCCACGCCTCGGCAGGGAGATCGGCCAGGCACTTCACGAATTGGAGGGTTATCAGCTGGCAGGCGATCGGCCAGGGACTCCACGCGTCGGCAGGGAATCGCTGGGCACTCAAGGCCTTGGCATGGAGATCGGCCAGGCACTTCATGTCTCGGCAGGGGTATCAGCTTGCAGGGGAATCGGCTGGGCACTCCCACCTCGGCAGGGGGATCGGCCGGGCACTCCAGGCCTTGGCAGGGAGATCGGCCAGGCACTTCACGTATTGGCGGGTTATCAGCTGGCAGGGGATCAGCCTGGCCCTCCACGCGTCAGCAGGGGAATCGGCTGGGCACTCCACGCCTCGGCAGGGAGATCGGCCAGGCACTTCACGAATTGGAGGGTTATCAGCTGGCAGGCGTTCGGCCAGGGACTCCACGCGTCGGCAGGGAATCGCTGGGCACTCAAGGCCTTGGCATGGAGATCGGCCAGGCACTTCATGTCTCGGCAGGGGTATCAGCTTGCAGGGGAATCGGCTGGGCACTCCCACCTCGGCAGGGGGATCGGCCGGGCACTCCAGGCCTTGGCAGGGAGATCGGCCAGGCACTTCACGTATTGGCGGGTTATCAGCTGGCAGGGGATCAGCCTGGCCCTCCACGCGTCGGCAGGGGAATCGACTAGCCACTGCACGCCTCCGCAGGGGGATCGGCCGGGCACTCTGGGCCTTGGCAGGAAGATTTGCCAGGCACTTCAGTTATTGGCGGGGTATCAGCTTGCAAGAGAATCGGCTGGGCACTCCTACCTGGGCAGGGGGATCGGCCGGGCACTCATGGCCTTGGCATGGAGATCGGCCAGGCACTTCACGTCTCGGGAGGGGTATCAGCTTGCAGGGGATTCGGCTAGGCACTCCCACCTCGGCAGGAGGATCGGCCGGGCACTCCAGGCCTTGGCAGTGAGATCGGCCAGGCACGTCACGTATTGGCGGGTTATCAGCTGGCAGGGGATCAGCCTGGCCCTCCACGCGTCACAGGGATATCGGCTGGGCACTCCTCGCCTCGGCAGGTGGATCGGCCGGGCACTCAAGGCCTTGGCAGGGAGATCGGCCAGGCACTCCTCGCCTTGGCAGGGGGATCGGCCGGGCACTCCAGGCCTTGGCAGGAAGATTTGCCAGGCACTTCACGTATTGGAGGGTTATAAGCTTGCAGGCGATCGGCCAGGCACTCCACGCGTCGGCAGGGGAATCGGCTGGGCACTCCACGCCTCGGCAGGGGGATCGGCCAGCACTACAGGCCTTGGCATGAAGATCGGCCAGGCACTTCACGTCTCGGCAGGGGTATCAGCTAGCAGGGGCACTCCAGGCCTTGGCAGGGAGATCGGCCACGCATATCATTTATTGGCGGGTTATCAGCTGGCAGGGGATCGGCCAGGCCCTCCACGCGTCGTCAGGGGAATCGGCTGGGCACTCCACGCCGCGCCAGGGGGATCGGCCAACACTCCAGGCCTTGGCATGGAGATCGTCCAGGCACTTCACGTCTCGGCAGGGGTATCAGCTTGCAGGGGCACTCTAGGCTTTGGCAGGGAGATCGGCCAGGCACTTCACGTATCAGCTGGGAGGGGATCGGCCAGGCACTCCACGCATCGGCATGGGAATCGGCTGGGCACTCCTCGCCTCGGAAGGCGGATCGGCCGGGCACTCAAGGCCTTGGCATGGAGATCAACCAGGCACTTCACGTCTCGGCAGGGGTATCAGCTTGCAGGGAAATCGGCTAGGCACTCCCACCTCGGCAGGAGGATCGGCCGGGCACTCCAGGCCTTGGCAGTGAGATCGGCCAGGCACGTCACGTATTGGCGGGTTATCAGCTGGCAGGGGATCAGCCTGGCCCTCCACGCGTCACAGGGATATCGGCTGGGCACTCCTCGCCTCGGCAGGTGGATCGGCCGGGCACTCAAGGCCTTGGCAGGGAGATCGGCCAGGCACTCCTCGCCTTGGCAGGGGGATCGGCCGGGCACTCCAGGCCTTGGCAGGAAGATTTGCCAGGCACTTCACGTATTGGAGGGTTATAAGCTTGCAGGCGATCGGCCAGGCACTCCACGCGTCGGCAGGGGAATCGGCTGGGCACTCCACGCCTCGGCAGGGGGATCGGCCAGCACTACAGGCCTTGGCATGAAGATCGGCCAGGCACTTCACGTCTCGGCAGGGGTATCAGCTTGCAGGGGCACTCTAGGCTTTGGCAGGGAGATCGGCCAGGCACTTCACGTATCAGCTGGGAGGGGATCGGCCAGGCACTCCACGCATCGGCATGGGAATCGGCTGGGCACTCCTCGCCTCGGAAGGCGGATCGGCCGGGCACTCAAGGCCTTGGCATGGAGATCAACCAGGCACTTCACGTCTCGGCAGGGGTATCAGCTTGCAGGGAAATCGGCTAGGCACTCCCACCTCGGCAGGAGGATCGGCCGGGCACTCCAGGCCTTGGCAGTGAGATCGGCCAGGCACGTCACGTATTGGCGGGTTATCAGCTGGCAGGGGATCAGCCTGGCCCTCCACGCGTCACAGGGATATCGGCTGGGCACTCCTCGCCTCGGCAGGTGGATCGGCCGGGCACTCAAGGCCTTGGCAGGGAGATCGGCCAGGCACTCCTCGCCTTGGCAGGGGGATCGGCCGGGCACTCCAGGCCTTGGCAGGAAGATTTGCCAGGCACTTCACGTATTGGAGGGTTATAAGCTTGCAGGCGATCGGCCAGGCACTCCACGCGTCGGCAGGGGAATCGGCTGGGCACTCCACGCCTCGGCAGGGGGATCGGCCAGCACTACAGGCCTTGGCATGAAGATCGGCCAGGCACTTCACGTCTCGGCAGGGGTATCAGCTAGCAGGGGCACTCCAGGCCTTGGCAGGGAGATCGGCCACGCATATCATTTATTGGCGGGTTATCAGCTGGCAGGGGATCGGCCAGGCCCTCCACGCGTCGTCAGGGGAATCGGCTGGGCACTCCACGCCGCGCCAGGGGGATCGGCCAACACTCCAGGCCTTGGCATGGAGATCGTCCAGGCACTTCACGTCTCGGCAGGGGTATCAGCTTGCAGGGGCACTCTAGGCTTTGGCAGGGAGATCGGCCAGGCACTTCACGTATCAGCTGGGAGGGGATCGGCCAGGCACTCCACGCATCGGCATGGGAATCGGCTGGGCACTCCTCGCCTCGGAAGGCGGATCGGCCGGGCACTCAAGGCCTTGGCATGGAGATCAACCAGGCACTTCACGTCTCGGCAGGGGTATCAGCTTGCAGGGAAATCGGCTAGGCACTCCCACCTCGGCAGGAGGATCGGCCGGGCACTCCAGGCCTTGGCAGTGAGATCGGCCAGGCACGTCACGTATTGGCGGGTTATCAGCTGGCAGGGGATCAGCCTGGCCCTCCACGCGTCACAGGGATATCGGCTGGGCACTCCTCGCCTCGGCAGGTGGATCGGCCGGGCACTCAAGGCCTTGGCAGGGAGATCGGCCAGGCACTCCTCGCCTTGGCAGGGGGATCGGCCGGGCACTCCAGGCCTTGGCAGGAAGATTTGCCAGGCACTTCACGTATTGGAGGGTTATAAGCTTGCAGGCGATCGGCCAGGCACTCCACGCGTCGGCAGGGGAATCGGCTGGGCACTCCACGCCTCGGCAGGGGGATCGGCCAGCACTACAGGCCTTGGCATGAAGATCGGCCAGGCACTTCACGTCTCGGCAGGGGTATCAGCTTGCAGGGGCACTCTAGGCTTTGGCAGGGAGATCGGCCAGGCACTTCACGTATCAGCTGGGAGGGATCGGCCAGGCACTCCACGCATCGGCATGGGAATCGGCTGGGCACTCCTCGCCTCGGAAGGCGGATCGGCCGGGCACTCAAGGCCTTGGCATGGAGATCGGCCAGGCACTTCACGTCTCGGCAGGGGTATCAGCTTGCAGGGAAATCGGCTGGGCACTCCACGCGTCGGCAGGGGGATCGGCCGGGCACTCCAGGCCTTGGCAGGGAGATCGGCCAGGCATATCATTTATAGGACAATAATCAGCTGGCAGGGGATCGGCCTGGCCCTCCACACGTCGGCAGGGAAATCGGCTGGGCACTCCACGTTGCGCCAGGGGATGCGGCCAACGCTCCAGGCCTTGGCATGGAGATCGTTCAGGCACTTCACGTCTTGGCAGGGGTATCAGCTAGCAGGGGCACTCAAGGCCTTGGCAGGGAGATCGGCCAGGCATATCATTTATTGGCGGGTTATCAGCTGGCAGGGGATTGGCCAGGCACTCCACGCGTCGGAAGGTAATCGGCTGGGCACTCCTCGCCTCGGCAGGGGGATCGGCCGGGCACTCATGGCCTTGGCATGGAGATCGTTCAGGCACTTCACGTCTTGGCAGGGGTATCAGCTAGCAGGGGCACTCAAGGCCTTGGCAGGGAGATCGGCCAGGCATATCATTTATTGGCGGGTTATCAGCTGGCAGGGGATTGGCCAGGCACTCCACGCGTCGGAAGGTAATCGGCTGGGCACTCCTCGCCTCGGCAGGGGGATCGGCCGGGCACTCATGGCCTTGGCATGGAGATCGTTCAGGCACTTCACGTCTTGGCAGGGGTATCAGCTAGCAGGGGCACTCAAGGCCTTGGCAGGGAGATCGGCCAGGCATATTATTTATTGGCGGGTTATCAGCTGGCAGGGGATTGGCCAGGCACTCCACGCGTCGGAAGGGAATCGGCTGGGCACTCCTCGCCTCGGCAGGGGGATCGGCCGGGCACTCATGGCCTTGGCATGGAGATCGGCCAGGCACTTCACGTATTGGAGGGTTATCGGCTGGCAGGAGAATCGGCTGGGCACACCACGCATCGCCAGGGGGATCGGCCAACACCTAAGGCCTTGGCAGGAAAATCGGCCAGGCACTTCACGCATGGGAGGGTTATCAGCTGGCAGGATCGGCCAGGCACTCCACGCGTCGGCAGGGGAATCGCTGGGCACTCAAGGCCTTGGCATGGAGATCGGCCAGCCACTTCACGTCTCGGCAGGGGTATCAGCTTGCAGGGGAATCGGCTAGGCACTACCACCTCGGCAGGAGGATCGGCCGGGCACTCCAGGCCTTGGCAGTGAGATCGGCCAGGCACGTCACGTATTGGCGGGTTATCAGCTGGCAGGGGATCAGACTGGCCCTCCACACGTCAGCAGGGAAATCGGCTGGGCACTCCTCGCCTCGGCAGGTGGATCGGCCGGGCACTCAAGTCCTTGGCAGGGAGATCGGCCAGGCACTCCTCGCCTCGGCAGGGGGATCGGCCGGGCACTCCAGGCCTTGGCAGGAAGATTTGCCAGGCACTTCACGTATTGGCGGGTTATCAGCTGGCAGGGGATTAGCCAGGCACTCCACGCGTCGGAAGGGAATCGGCTGGGCACTCCTCGCCTCGGCAGGCGGATCGGCCGGGCACTCATGGCCTTGGCATGAAGATCGGCCAGGCACTTCACGTCTCGGCAGGGGTATCAGCTTGCAGGGGGATCGGCCGGGCACTCCAGGCCTTGGCAGGAAGATCGGCCAGGCATATCATTTATTGGCGGGCTATCAGCTGGCAGGGGATCAACCAGGCCCTCCACGCGTCAGCAGGGGAATCGGCTGGGCACTGCACGCCTCGCCAGGGGGATCGAACAACACTCCAGGCCTTGGCATGAAGATCGGCCAGGCACTTCACGTCTCGGCAGGGGTATCAGCTTGCAGGGGAATCGGCTAGGCACTCCAACCTCGGCAGGGGAATCGGCTGGGCACTCCTTGCCTCGGCAGGCCGATCAGCCGGGCACTCAAGGCCTTGGCATGGAGATCGGCCAGGCACTTCACGTCTTGGCAGGGGTGTCAGCTTACAGGAGGATCGGCCGGGCACTCCAGGCCTTGGCAGGGAGATCGGCCAGGCCACTCCACGCGTCGGCAGGGGATTCGGCTGGGCACTCCTCGTCTCGGCAGGCGGATCAGCCGGGCACGCAAAACCTTGGCAGGGGAATCGGCTGGGCACTCCTTGCCTCGGCAGGCGGATCGGCCGGGCACTCATGGCCTTGGCATGAAGATCGGCCAGGCACTTCACGTCTCGGCAGGGGTATCAGCTTGCAGGGGGATCGGCCGGGCACTCCAGGCCTTGGCAGGAAGATCGGCCAGGCATATCATTTATTGGCGGGCTATCAGCTGGCAGGGGATCAACCAGGCCCTCCACGCGTCAGCAGGGGAATCGGCTGGGCACTGCACGCCTCGCCAGGGGGATCGAACAACACTCCAGGCCTTGGCATGAAGATCGGCCAGGCACTTCACGTCTCGGCAGGGGTATCAGCTTGCAGGGGAATCGGCTAGGCATATAATTTATTGGCAGGTTATCAGCTGGCAGGGGATTGGCCAGGCACTCCACGCGTCGGCAGGGGAATCGGCAAGGCACTCCTCGCCTCGGCAGGCGGATTGGCCGGGCACTCATGGCCTTGGCATGGAGATCGGCCAGGCACTTCACGTCTCGGCAGGGGTATCAGCTTGCAGGGGGATCGGCTGGGCACTCCACGCGTCGGCAGGGGGATCGGCCGGGCACTCCAGGCCTTGGCAGGGAGATCGGCCAGGCATATCATTTATTGGCGGGTTATCAGCTGGCAGGGGATCGGCCAGGCAATCCACGCGTTGGCAGGGGAATCGGCTGGGCACTCCCACCTCGGCAGGGGGATCGGCCGGGCACTCCAGGCCTTGGCAGGGAGATCGGCCAGGCATATCATTTATTGGCGGGTTATCAGCTGTCAGGGGATCGGCCAGGCAATCCACGCGTCGCCAGGGGAATCGGCTGAGCACTCCACGCATCGCCAGGGGT
>JAECYA010000421.1:0-60221 GCA_018153455.1 Drosophila parabipectinata | reverse complement strand
CCTCCATTATTGTTTACCTTTTTCAAGAGGATGCGCCATTATGCACGGTATACCACGAGAAAGCTAATTTTTAGCCCCATCTCGAATGGTACCAGTCCCATTAAAATTGCTCCCACTGATTTTGAGGAATCAAGTCCCGAAATCTTCGGACCCTTGGTTCGCCAATACTGGCCATTATCATTTCCCGGGTTTGACGCTGCCCAACACCCCAGCCTCCATTATTGTTTACCTTTTTTCAAGAGGATGCGCCATTATGCACGGTATACCACAAGAAAGCTTATTTTTAGCCCATTCGAATGGTACTTGTCCCATTAAAATCGCTCCCACTGATTTTGAGGAATCAAGTCCCGAAATCTTTGGACCCTGGTTCGCCAATACTGGCCATTATCAATTTCCCGAGCTTTTACGCTGCCAAATACCCCAGCCTCCATTATTGTTTACCTTTTTTCAAGAGGATGCGCCATTATGCACGGTCTACCACGAGAAAGCTAATTTTTAGCCCATTCGAATGGTACCTGTCCCATTTAAATCGGTCCCATTGATTTTGAGGAATCAAATACCGATATTTTCGGACCCTGGTTCGCCAATACTGGGATTTATCATTTTCCCGAGTTTTTACGCTGCCCAACACCCCAGCCGCCATTATTAATGTTTACCTTTGTTTAAAGAGGATGCGCCATTATGCACGGTATACCACGAGAAAGCTAATTTTTAGCCTATTCGAATGGCACCTGTCCCATTAAAATCGATCCAACTGATTTTGAGGAATCAAGTCCCGAAATCTTCGGACCCTGGTTCGCCAATACTGGCCATTATCAATTTCCCGAGCTTTTACGCTGCCAAATACCCCAGCCTCCATTATTGTTTACCTTTTTTCAAGAGGATGCGCCATTATGCACGGTATACCACAAGAAAGCTTATTTTTAGCCCATTCGAATGCCACCTGTCCCATTAAAATCGATCCCACAGATTTTGAGGAATCAAGTCCCGAAATCTTCGGACCCTGGTTCGCCAATACTGGCCATTATCAATTTCCCGAGCTTTTACGCTGCCAAATACCCCCAGCCGCCATTATTGTTTACCTTTTTTCAAGAGGATGCGCCATTATGCACGGTATACCACGAGAAAGCTAATTTTTAGCCTATTCGAATGGCACCTGTCCCATTAAAATCGATCCAACTGATTTTGAGGAATCAAGTCCCGAAATCTTCGGACCCTGGTTCGCCAATACTGGCCATTATCATTTTCCCGAGTTTTTACGCTGCCCAACACCCCAGCCGCCATTATTGTTTACCTTTTTTTCAAGAGGATGCGCCATTATGCACGGTATACCACGAGAAAGCTTATTTTTAGCCCATTCGAATGGTACCAGTCCCATTAAAATTGCTCCCACTGATTTTAAGGAATCAAGTCCCGAAATCTTCGGACCCTGGTTCGCCAATACTGGCCATTATCATTTTCCCGGGTTTGATGCTGCCCAACACCCCAGCCTCCATTATTGTTTACCTTTTTTTCAAGAGGATGCGCCATTATGCACGGTATTCCACGAGAAAGCTAATTTTTAGCCCATTCGGATGGTACTTGTCCCATTAAAATCGCTCCCACTGATTTTGAGAAATCAAGTCCCAAAATTTTCGGACCCAGGTTCGCCAATACTGGCCATTATCATTTTCCCGAGTTTTTACGCTGCCCAACACCCCAGCCGCCATTATTAATGTTTACCTTTTTTTTAAGAGGATGCGTATACCACAAGAAAGCTAATTTTTAGCTCATTCGAATGGTACCTGTCCCATTTAAATCGGTCCCATTGATTTTGAGGAATCAAATACCGATATTTTCGGACCCTGGTTCGCCAATACTGGGATTTATCATTTTCCCGAGTTTTGACGCTGCCCAACACCCCAGCCGCCATTAATGTTTACCTTTTTTTAAAGAGGATGCGCCATTATGCACGGTATACCACGAGAAAGCTAATTTTTAGCCTATTCGAATGGCACCTGTCCCATTAAAATCGATCCTACAGATTTTGAGAAATCAAGTCCCGAAATCTTCGGACCCTGGTTCGCCAATACTGGCCATTTTCATTTCCCCGGGTTTGACGCTGCCCAATACCCCAGCCGCCATTATTGTTTACCTTTTTTCAAGAGGATGCGCCATTATGCACGGTATACCACAAGAAAGCTTATTTTTAGCCCATTCGAATGTCCTATTAAAATCGATCCCACAGATTTTGAGGAATCAAGTCCCGAAATCTTCGGACCCTCGTTCGCCAATACTGGCCATTTTCATTTCCCCGCTGCCCAATGCGGCTGGGGTTTGACGCTGCCCATTACCCCAGCCGCCATTATTGTTTACCTTTTTTTCAAGAGGATGCGCCATTATGCACGGTATATCACGAGAAAGCTAATTTTTAGCCCATTCGAATGGTACCTGTCCCATTAAAATCGCTCCCACTGATTTTGAGGAATCAAGTCCCGAAATCTTCGGACCCTGGTTCGCCAATACTGGGATTTATCATTTTCCCGAGTTTTGACACTGCCCACACCCCAGCCGCCATTATTAATGTTTACCTTTTTTTAAAGAGGATGCGCCATTATGCACGGTATACCAAAAGAAAGCTAATTTTCAGCCCATTCGAATGGTACCTGTCCCATTTAAATCGGTACCATTGATTTTGAGGAATCAAATACCGATATTTTCGGACCCTGGTTCGCCAATACTGGGATTTATCATTTTCCCGAGTTTTGACGCTGCCCAACACCCCAGCCGCCATTAATGTTTACCTTTTTTTAAAGAGGATGCGCCATTATGCACGGTATACCACGAGAAAGCTAATTTTTAGCCTATTCGAATGGCACCTGTCCCATTAAAATCGATCCCACAGATTTTGAGGAATCAAGTCCCGAAATCTTCGGACCCTGGTTCGCCAATACTGGCCATTTTCATTTCCCCGGGTTTGACGCTGCCCAATACCCCAGCAGCCATTATTGTTTACCTTTTTCAAGAGGATGCGCCATTATGCACGGTATACCACAAGAAAGCTTATTTTTAGCCCATTCGAATGGCACCTGTCCCATTTAAATCGGTCCCATTGATTTTGAGGAATCAAGTCCCGAAATTTTCGGACCCTGGTTCGCCAATACTGGCCATTATCAATTTCCCGAGCTTTTACGCTGCCAAATACCCCAGCCGCCATTATTGTTTACCTTTTTTTCAAGAGGATGCGCCATTATGCACGGTATACCACGAGAAAGCTAATTTTTAGCCCATTCGAATGGTACAGGTCCCATTAAAATTGCTCCCACTGATTTTGAGGAATCAAGTCCCGAAATCTTCGGACCCTGGTTCGCCAATACTGGCCATTATCACTTTCCCGAGTTTTTACGCTGCCCAACACCCCAGCCGCCATTAATGTTTACCTTTTTTAAAGAGGATGCGCCATTATGCACGGTATACCACAAGAAAGCTTATGTTTAGCCCATTCGAATGGCACCTGTCCCATTAAAATCGATCCCACAGATTTTGAGGAATCAAGTCCCGATATTTTCGGACCCTGGTTCGCCAATACTGGGATTTATCATCTTCCCGAGTTTTGACGCTGCCCAACACCCCAGCCGCCATTAATGTTTACCTTTTTTAAAGAGGATGCGCCATTATGCGCGGTATACCACGAGAAAGCTAATTTTTAGCCCATTCGAATGGTACCAGTCCCATTAAAATTGCTCCCACTGATTTTGAGGAATCAAGTCCCGAAATTTTCGGACCCTGGTTCGCCAATACTGGCCATTATCAATTTCCCGAGCTTTTACGCTGCCAAATACCCCAGCCGCCATTATTGTTTACCTTTTTTCAAGAGGATGCGCCATTATGCACGGTATACCACGAGAAAGCTTATTTTTAGCCCATTCGAATGGTACCTGTCCCATTAAAATCGCTCCCACTGATTTTGAGGAATCAAGTCCCGAAATTTTCGGACCCTGGTTCGCCAATACTGGCCATTATCAATTTCCCGAGCTTTACGCTGCCAAATACCCCAGCCGCCATTATTGTTTTCCTTTTTTCAAGAGGATGCGCCATTATGCACGGTATACCACGAGAAAGCTTATTTTTAGCCCATTCGAATGGTACCTGTCCCATTAAAATCGCTCCCACTGATTTTGAGGAATCAAGTCCCGAAATTTTCGGACCCTGGTTCGCCAATACTGGCCATTATCAATTTCCCGAGCTTTTACGCTGCCAAATACCCCAGCCGCCATTATTGTTTACCTTTTTTTCAAGAGGATGCGCCATTATGCACGGTATACCACGAGAAAGCTTATTTTTAGCCCATTCGAATGGTACCTGTCCCATTAAAATCGCTCCCACTGATTTTGAGGAATCAAGTCCCGATATTTTCGGACCCTGGTTCGCCAATACTGGGATTTATCATCTTCCCGAGTTTTGACGCTGCCCAACACCCCAGCCGCCATTAATGTTTACCTTTTTTAAAGAGGATGCGCCATTATGCACGGTATACCACAAGAAAGCTTATGTTTAGCCCATTCGAATGGCACCTGTCCCATTAAAATCGATCCCACAGATTTTGAGGAATCAAGTCCCAAAATCTTCGGACTCTGGTTCGCCAATACTGGCCATTTTCATTTCCCCGGGTTTGACGCTGCCCAATACCCCAGCCGCCATTATTGTTTACCTTTTTTCAAGAGGATGCGCCATTATGCACGGTATACCACGAGAAAGCTAATTTTTAGCCCATTCGAATGGTACCAGTCCCATTAAAATTGCTCCCACTGATTTTGAGGAATCAAGTCCCGAAATTTTTGGATCCTGGTTCGCCAACACCCCAGCCTCCATTATTGTTTACCTTATTTTCAAGAGGATGCGCCATTATGCACGGTATACCACGAGAAAGCTTATTTTTAGCCCATTCGAATGGTCCCTGTCCCATTAAAATCGGTCCCACAGATTTTGAGGAATCAAGTCCCGATATTTTCGGACCCTGGTTCGCCAATACTGGGATTTATCATCTTCCCGAGTTTTGACGCTGCCCAACACCCCAGCCGCCATTAATGTTTACCTTTTTTAAAGAGGATGCGCCATTATGCGCGGTATACCACGAGAAAGCTAATTTTTAGCCCATTCGAATGGTACCAGTCCCATTAAAATTGCTCCCACTGATTTTGAGGAATCAAGTCCCGAAATCTTCGGACCCTGGTTCGCCAATACTGGCCATTATCACTTTCCCGAGTTTTTACGCTGCCCAACACCCCAGCCGCCATTAATGTTTACCTTTTTTAAAGAGGATGCGCCATTATGCACGGTATACCACAAGAAAGCTTATGTTTAGCCCATTCGAATGGCACCTGTCCCATTAAAATCGATCCCACAGATTTTGAGGAATCAAGTCCCGATATTTTCGGACCCTGGTTCGCCAATACTGGGATTTATCATCTTCCCGAGTTTTGACGCTGCCCAACACCCCAGCCGCCATTAATGTTTACCTTTTTTAAAGAGGATGCGCCATTATGCGCGGTATACCACGAGAAAGCTAATTTTTAGCCCATTCGAATGGTACCAGTCCCATTAAAATTGCTCCCACTGATTTTGAGGAATCAAGTCCCGAAATTTTCGGACCCTGGTTCGCCAATACTGGCCATTATCAATTTCCCGAGCTTTTACGCTGCCAAATACCCCAGCCGCCATTATTGTTTACCTTTTTTTCAAGAGGATGCGCCATTATGCACGGTATACCACGAGAAAGCTTATTTTTAGCCCATTCGAATGGTACCTGTCCCATTAAAATCGCTCCCACTGATTTTGAGGAATCAAGTCCCGAAATTTTCGGACCCTGGTTCGCCAATACTGGCCATTATCAATTTCCCGAGCTTTTACGCTGCCAAATACCCCAGCCGCCATTATTGTTTACCTTTTTTTCAAGAGGATGCGCCATTATGCACGGTATACCACGAGAAAGCTTATTTTTAGCCCATTCGAATGGTACCTGTCCCATTAAAATCGCTCCCACTGATTTTGAGGAATCAAGTCCCGAAATTTTCGGACCCTGGTTCGCCAATACTGGCCATTATCAATTTCCCGAGCTTTTACGCTGCCAAATACCCCAGCCGCCATTATTGTTTACCTTTTTTCAAGAGGATGCGCCATTATGCACGGTATACCACGAGAAAGCTAATTTTTAGCCCATTCGAATGGTACCAGTCCCATTAAAATTGCTCCCACTGATTTTGAGGAATCAAGTCCCGAAATTTTCGGACCCTGGTTCGCCAATACTGGCCATTATCAATTTCCCGAGCTTTTACGCTGCCAAATACCCCAGCCGCCATTATTGTTTACCTTTTTTCAAGAGGATGCGCCATTATGCACGGTATACCACGAGAAAGCTTATTTTTAGCCCATTCGAATGGTACCTGTCCCATTAAAATCGCTCCCACTGATTTTGAGGAATCAAGTCCCGATATTTTCGGACCCTGGTTCGCCAATACTGGGATTTATCATCTTCCCGAGTTTTGACGCTGCCCAACACCCCAGCCGCCATTAATGTTTACCTTTTTTAAAGAGGATGCGCCATTATGCACGGTATACCACAAGAAAGCTTATGTTTAGCCCATTCGAATGGCACCTGTCCCATTAAAATCGATCCCACAGATTTTGAGGAATCAAGTCCCAAAATCTTCGGACTCTGGTTCGCCAATACTGGCCATTTTCATTTCCCCGGGTTTGACGCTGCCCAATACCCCAGCCGCCATTATTGTTTACCTTTTTCAAGAGGATGCGCCATTATGCACGGTATACCACGAGAAAGCTAATTTTTAGCCCATTCGAATGGTACCAGTCCCATTAAAATTGCTCCCACTGATTTTGAGGAATCAAGTCCCGAAATTTTGGATCCTGGTTCGCCAACACCCCAGCCTCCATTATTGTTTACCTTATTTTCAAGAGGATGCGCCATTATGCACGGTATACCACGAGAAAGCTTATTTTTAGCCCATTCGAATGGTCCCTGTCCCATTTAAATCGGTCCCATTGATTTTGAGGAATCAAATACCGATATTTTCGGATCCTGGTTCGCCAATACCCCAGCCGCCATTATTGTTTACCTTTTTTTCAAGAGGATGCGCCATTATGCACGGTATACCACGAGAAAGCTAATTTTTAGCCCATTCGAATGGTACCTGTCGCATTAAAATCGCTCCCACTGATTTTGAGGAATCAAGTCCCGATATTTTCGGACCCTGGTTCGCCAATACTGGCCATTATCATTTTCCCGAGTTTTGACGCTGCCCAACACCCCAGCCGCCATTAATGTTTACCTTTTTTAAAGAGGATGCGCCATTATGCACGGTATACCACAAGAAAGCTGATGTTTAGCCCATTCGAATTGCACCTGTCCCATTAAAATCGATCCCACAGATTTTGAGGAATCAAGTCCCAAAATCTTCGGACTCTGGTTCGCCAATACTGGCCATTTTCATTTCCCCGGGTTTGACGCTGCCCAATACCCCAGCCGCCATTATTGTTTACCTTTTTTTCAAGAGGATGTGCCATTATGCACGGTATACCACGAGAAAGCTAATTTTTAGCCCATTCGAATGGTCCCTGTCCCATTAAAATCGGTCCCATTGATTTTGAGGAATAAAATACCGATATTTTCGGATCCTGGTTCGCCAACACCCCAGCCTCCATTATTGTTTACCTTATTTTCAAGAGGATGCGCCATTATGCACGGTATACCACGAGAAAGCTAATTATTAGCCCATTCGAATGGTACCTGTCCCATTAAAATCGCTCCCACTGATTTTGAGGAATCAAGTCCCGAAATTTTCGGACCCTGGTTCGCCAATACTGGCCATTATCATTCTGGCCTACTGGCCCAGCCTCCATTATTGTGGAGTCCATTATCCATTATAATTTTCGGACCCTGGTTCGCCAATGCTGGCCATTATCATTCTGGCCTACTGGCCCAGCCTCCATTATTGTTTACCTTTTTTTCAAGAGGATGCGCCATTATGCACGGTATACCACGAAAAAGCTAATTTTTAGCCCATTCGAATGGTACCTGTCCCATTAAAATCGCTCCCACTGATTTTGAGGAATCAAGTCCCGAAATTTTCGGACCCTGGTTCGCCAATACTGGCCATTGTCATTTTCCCGAGCTTTTACGCTGCCCAACACCCCAGCCGCCATGATTGTTTACGTTTTTTTTCAAGACGATGCGCCATTATGCACGGTATACCACGAGAAAGCTAATTTTTAGCCCATTCGAATGGTACCAGTCCCATTAAAATTGCTCCCACTGATTTTGAGGAATCAAGTCCCGAAATCTTCGGACCCTGGTTCGCCAATACTGGCCATTATCACTTTCCCGAGTTTTTACGCTGCCCAACACCCCAGCCGCCATTAATGTTTACCTTTTTTAAAGAGGATGCGCCATTATGCACGGTATACCACAAGAAAGCTTATGTTTAGCCCATTCGAATGGCACCTGTCCCATTAAAATCGATCCCACAGATTTTGAGGAATCAAGTCCCAAAATCTTCGGACTCTGGTTCGCCAATACTGGCCATTTTCATTTCCCCGGGTTTGACGCTGCCCAATACCCCAGCCGCCATTATTGTTTACCTTTTTTCAAGAGGATGCGCCATTATGCACGGTATACCACGAGAAAGCTAATTTTTAGCCCATTCGAATGGTACCAGTCCCATTAAAATTGCTCCCACTGATTTTGAGGAATCAAGTCCCGAAATTTTTGGATCCTGGTTCGCCAACACCCCAGCCTCCATTATTGTTTACCTTATTTTCAAGAGGATGCGCCATTATGCACGGTATACCACGAGAAAGCTTATTTTTAGCCCATTCGAATGGTCCCTGTCCCATTAAAATCGGTCCCATTGATTTTGAGGAATCAAATACCGATATTTTCGGATCCTGGTTCGCCAATACCCCAGCCGCCATTATTGTTTACCTTTTTTCAAGAGGATGCGCCATTATGCACGGTATACCACGAGAAAGCTAATTTTTAGCCCATTCAAATGGTACCTGTCGCATTAAAATCGCTCCCACTGATTTTGAGGAATCAAGTCCCGATATTTTCGGACCCTGGTTCGCCAATACTGGGATTTATCATTTTCCCGAGTTTTGACGGTGCCCAACACCCCAGCCGCCATTAATGTTTACCTTTTTTTAAAGAGGATGCGCCATTATGCACGGTATACCACAAGAAAGCTGATGTTTAGCCCATTCGAATGGCACCTGTCCCATTAAAATCGATCCCACAGATTTTGAGGAATCAAGTCCCAAAATCTTCGGACTCTGGTTCGCCAATACTGGCCATTTTCATTTCCCCCGGGTTTGACGCTGCCCAATACCCCAGCCGCCATTTTTGTTTACCTTTTTTCAAGAGGATGTGCCATTATGCACGGTATACCACGAGAAAGCTAATTTTTAGCCCATTCGAATGGTCCCTGTCCCATTAAAATCGGTCCCATTGATTTTGAGGAATAAAATACCGATATTTTCGGATCCTGGTTCGCCAACACCCCAGCCTCCATTATTGTTTACCTTATTTTCAAGAGGATGCGCCATTATGCACGGTATACCACGAGAAAGCTAATTATTAGCCCATTCGAATGGTACCTGTCCCATTAAAATCGCTCCCACTGATTTTGAGGAATCAAGTCCCGAAATTTTCGGACCCTGGTTCGCCAATACTGGCCATTATCATTCTGGCCTACTGGCCCAGCCTCCATTATTGTGGAGTCCATTATCCATTATAATTTTCGGACCCTGGTTCGCCAATGCTGGCCATTATCATTCTGGCCTACTGGCCCAGCCTCCATTATTGTTTACCTTTTTTCAAGAGGATGCGCCATTATGCACGGTATAACACGAGAAAGCTTATTTTTAGCCCATTCGAATGGTACCTGTCCCATTAAAATCGCTCCCACTGATTTTGAGGAATCAAGTCCCGAAATTTTCGGACCCTGGTTCGCCAATACTGGCCATTGTCATTTTCCCGAGCTTTTACGCTGCCCAACACCCCAGCCGCCATGATTGTTTACGTTTTTTTTCAAGACGATGCGCCATTATGCACGGTATACCACGAGAAAGCCAATTTTTAGCCCATTCGAATGGTACCTGTCCCATTTAAATCGGTCCCATTGATTTTGAGGAATCAAATACCGATATTTTCGGATCCTGGTTCGCCAACACCCCGGCCGCCATTATTGTTTACCTTTTTTTTAAGAAGATGCGCCATTATGCACGGTATACCACGAGAAAGCTAATTGTTAGCCCATTCGAATGTTACCTGTCCCATTAAAATCGCTTCCACTGATTTTGAGGAATCAAGTCCCGAAATTTTCGGACCCTGGTTCGCCAATACTGGCCATTATCATTTTCCCGAGTTTTTACGCTGCCCAACACCCCAGCCGCCATTATTAATGTTTACCTTTTTTTAAAGAGGATGCGCACTTATGCACGGTATACCACGAGAAAGCTAATTTTTAGCCCATTCGAATGGTACCGGTCCCATTAAAATCGCTCCCACTGATTTTGAGGTATCAAGTCCCGAAATTTTCGGACCCTGGCTCGCCAATACTGGCCATTATCATTTTCCCGAGTTTTTACGCTGCCCAACACCCCAGCCGCCATTATTAATGTTTACCTTTTTTTAAAGAGGATGCGCCAATATGCACGGTATACCACGAGAAAGCTAATTTTTAGCCCATTCGAATGGTACCTGTCCCATTTAAATCGGTCCCATTGATTTTAAGGAATCAATTACCGATATTTTCGGACCCTGGTTCGCCAATACTGGGATTTATCATTTTCCCGAGATTTGACGCTGCCCAACACCCCAGCTGCCATTATTGTTTACCTTTTTTCAAGAGGATGCGCCATTATGCACGGTATACCACGAGAAAGCTAATTTTTAGCCCATTCGAATGGTACCAGTCCCATTAAAATTGCTCCCACTGATTTTGAGGAATCAAGTCCCGAAATTTTCGGACCCTGGTTCGCCAATACTGGCCATTATCATTTTCCCGAGTTTTTACGCTGCCCAACACCCCAGCCGCCATTATTAATGTTTACCTTTTTTTAAAGAGGATGCGCCATTATGCACGGTATACCACGAAAAAGCTAATTTTTAGCCCATTCGAATGGTACCTGTCCCATTTAAATCGGTCCCATTGATTTTAAGGAATCAATTACCGATATTTTCGGACCCTGGTTCGCCAATACTGGGATTTATCATTTTCCCGAGATTTGACGCTGCCCAACACCCCAGCCGCCATTATTGTTTACCTTTTTTTCAAGAGGATGCGCCATTATGCACGGTATACCACGAGAAAGCTTATTTTTAGCCCATTCGAATGGTACCTGTCCCATTAAAATCGCTCCCACTGATTTTGAGGAATCAAGTCCCGATATTTTCGGACCCTGGTTCGCCAATACTGGGATTTATCATCTTCCCGAGTTTTGACGCTGCCCAACACCCCAGCCGCCATTAATGTTTACCTTTTTTAAAGAGGATGCGCCATTATGCACGGTATACCACAAGAAAGCTTATGTTTAGCCCATTCGAATGGCACCTGTCCCATTAAAATCGATCCCACAGATTTTGAGGAATCAAGTCCCAAAATCTTCGGACTCTGGTTCGCCAATACTGGCCATTTTCATTTCCCCGGGTTTGACGCTGCCCAATACCCCAGCCGCCATTATTGTTTACCTTTTTTTCAAGAGGATGCGCCATTATGCACGGTATACCACGAGAAAGCTAATTTTTAGCCCATTCGAATGGTACCTGTCGCATTAAAATCGCTCCCATTGATTTTGAGGAATAAAATACCGATATTTTCGGACCCTGGTTCGCCAATACTGGGATTTATCATTTTCCCGAGTTTTGACGCTGCCCAACACCCCAGCCGCCATTAATGTTTACCTTTTTTTAAAGAGGATGCGCCATTATGCACGGTATACCACAAGAAAGCTGATGTTTAGCCCATTCGAATGGCACCTGTCCCATTAAAATCGATCCCACAGATTTTGAGGAATCAAGTCCCAAAATCTTCGGACTCTGGTTCGCCAATACTGGCCATTTTCATTTCCCCGGGTTTGACGCTGCCCAATACCCCAGCCGCCATTATTGTTTACCTTTTTTTCAAGAGGATGCGCCATTATGCACGGTATACCACGAGAAAGCTAATTATTAGCCCATTCGAATGGTACCTGTCCCATTAAAATCGCTCCCACTGATTTTGAGGAATCAAGTCCCGAAATTTTCGGACCCTGGTTCGCCAATACTGGCCATTATCATTCTGGCCTACTGGCCCAGCCTCCATTATTGTGGAGTCCATTATCCATTATAATTTTCGGACCCTGGTTCGCCAATACTGGCCATTATCATTCTGGCCTACTGGCCCAGCCTCCATTATTGTTTACCTTTTTTCAAGAGGATGCGCCATTATGCACGGTATACCACGAGAAAGCTAATTTTTAGCCCATTCGAATGGTACCTGTCCCATTAAAATCGCTCCCACTGATTTTGAGGAATCAAGTCCCGAAATTTTCGGACCCTGGTTCGCCAATACTGGCCATTGTCATTTTCCTGAGCTTTTACGCTGCCCAACACCCCAGCCGCCATGATTGTTTACGTTTTTTTTCAAGACGATGCGCCATTATGCACGGTATACCACGAGAAAGCCAATTTTTAGCCCATTCGAATGGTACCTGTCCCATTTAAATCGGTCCCATTGATTTTGAGGAATCAAATACCGATATTTTCGGATCCTGGTTCGCCAACACCCCGGCCGCCATTATTGTTTACCTTTTTTTCAAGAAGATGCGCCATTATGCACGGTATACCACGAGAAAGCTAATTGTTAGCCCATTCGAATGGTACCTGTCCCATTAAAATCGCTTCCACTGATTTTGAGGAATCAAGTCCCGAAATTTTCGGACCCTGGTTCGCCAATACTGGCCATTATCATTTTCCCGAGTTTTTACGCTGCCCAACATCCCAGCCGCCATTATTAATGTTTACCTTTTTTTAAAGAGGATGCGCACTTATGCACGGTATACCACGAGAAAGCTAATTTTTAGCCCATTCGAATGGTACCTGTCCCATTAAAATCGCTCCCACTGATTTTGAGGTATCAAGTCCCGAAATTTTCGGACCCTAGCTCGCCAATAGTGGCCATTATCATTTTCCCGAGTTTTTACGCTGCCCAACACCCCAGCCGCCATTATTAATGTTTACCTTTTTTTAAAGAGGATGCGCCATTATGCACGGTATACCACGAGAAAGCTAATTTTTAGCCCATTCGAATGGTACCTGTCCCATTTAAATCGGTCCCATTGATTTTAAGGAATCAATTACCGATATTTTCGGACCCTGGTTCGCCAATACTGGGATTTATCATTTTCCCGAGATTTGACGCTGCCCAACACCCCAGCCGCCATTAATGTTTACCTTTTTTTAAAGAGGATGCGCCATTATGCACGGTATACCACAAGAAAGCTTATTTTTAGCCCATTCGAATGGTACCTGTCCCATTAAAATCGCTCCCACTGATTTTGAGGAATCAAGTCCCGATATTTTCGGACCCTGGTTCGCCAATACTGGCCATTATCATTTTCCCGAGTTTTTACGCTGCCCAACACCCCAGCCGCCATTATTGTTTACCTTTTTTGTCAAGACGATGCGCCATTATGCACGGTATACCACAAGAAAGCTAATTTTTAGCCTATTCGAATGGTACCTCTCCCATTAAAATCGCTCCTAAAGATTTTGAGGAATCAAGTCCCGAAATTTTCGGACCCTGGTTCGCCAATACTGGCCATTATCATTTTCCCGGGTTTGATGCTGCCCAACAGTCCAGCCGCCATTATTGTTTACATTTTTTTCAAGAGGATGCGCCATTATGCACGGTATACCACGAGAAAGCTAATTTTTAGCCCATTCGAATGGTACCTGTCCCATTAAAATCCCATGTCCCATGCTGCCCAACAGTCCAGCCGCCATTATTGTTTACCTTTTTTTCAAGAGGATGCGCCATTATGCACGGTATACCACGAGAAAGCTAATTATTAGCCCATTCGAATGGCACCTGTCCCATTAAAATCTCTTTTACAGATTTTGAGGAATCAAATACCGATATTTTCGGACCCTGGTTCGCCAATACTGGCCATTATCATTTTCCCGAGTTTGACTCTGCCCAACACCCCAGCCTCCATTATTGTTTACCTTTTTTCAAGAGGATGCGCCATTATGCACGGTATACCACGAGAAAGCTAATTTTAGCCCATTCGAATGGTACCTGTACCATTAAAATCGCTCCCACTGATTTTGAGTAATCAAGTCCCGAAATTTTCGGACCCTGGTTCGCCAATACTGGCCATTGTCATTTTCCCGAGCTTTTACGCTGCCCAACACCCCAGCCGCCATTATTGTTTACCTTTTTTTTCCTCTTCGGACCCTGGTTCGCCAATACTGGCCATTATCATTTTCCCGGGCTTGACGCTGCCCAACACCCCAGCCTCCATTATTGTTTACCTTTTTTTCAAGAGGATGCGCCATTATGCACGGTATACCACGAGAAAGCTAATTTTTAGCCCATTCTAATGGTACCTGTCCCATTAAAATCGCTCCCACTGATTTTGAGGAATCAAGTCCCGAAATTTTCGGACCCTGGTTCGCCAATACTGGCCATTATCATTTTCCCGAGCTTTTACGCAGCCCAACACCCCAGCCGCCATTATTGTTTACCTTTTTTGTCAAGACTGTTTACGTGAGGGGCCGGTGTGCCGCAACTGTAAGTGCGCACCCGCGCTGAAGAGCGAACTAGCACTGAAGAGCGCACCCGCGCTGAAGAGCGCACCCGCGCTGAAGAGCGCATCCGCGCTCGCCCCTCTTTGCGCTCTCGCTCCTTCGCCGGCCGCCGTCGATCGTAGTTTTTCTATTACTTTTTGCACTAGTTTTTATGCAGATCAATCTCATGTATGCAGCCAATAAAGCTGAACGCGCTTTTCTACTGAAACCGAAGACGCCCCCGACTTCTAATTTTTCTGGAATCTTTTTGCGGAACCACGCCCCCCTACACATATTGGTCCTTCGAGCCGAATAATTACTGGATTTTCTTCTGCCAGCAGTTCTCGGCATTGTTCCGCCAAAAGATAAGTACATTTTTTCCGTCCCCATTTCTCTGCCGGTCTTCAGCAGTGATCCGAACATTAAATTTCGTTCACACTGCTGCAAGATTGTTTTTCCCTCCGTGTCAACTCCAAGTCCGAGTTTTCCGACACAATGGCAGGTTGAGATTTTCTAATAATCTATAATAATCTTAAAATTCGGCAAATTTTTCTATCCGTCTCGGTTTTGTGTGCTGCCCATATTCCTCGCCGTTTTCGGCCTCTCCGTTATTCATTCGCTTGCCAACGGTCGAGGCATATGTGCATCCGCATACATACATACATACGCACATACATATTTTTTTGGTGCAATTAATCCGCGAAAAATTTGCAAGTGAACACTGAAATTGTGTGGTGACAAAAAGAAGGCATAATTAATATTGGCCACCGGTGTGAATTAGTTCCGGAATTTCCAAATTCACCGAACAGTCCGCCGCTGTCGTAATATTTGTTTTTATCTTCCTCAATCAGTGTCATTTTTTTACACCACATAACTTTTCTGTTCCCCCAATTATACAGTCCACTTATCAAAGCTCCACTGTGCCAACATATGCCCACATGCCCTTACATATATCCGTACCTGCATACATGTCCATATATTTTCTGCCTTCAATTCCAGGAAATATATAACCGATAAAATTTAACATATACAGTCCACTTATCGAAGCTCTACTGTACCATCATATGCCCCACATGCCCTTGCCCTACTTGCATGCATGTCCACATAATTTCCAAATATTTTCTGCCTCCAATTTCAGGAAATATATAGCCGATAAAATTTAAAAAAATATTTTACATTTTCTAAAACCAACAATTATAAACCGCCATTTCACTACAAATCCGTGATTGTGTCGCTTAAATTCTCGACCTAGCCGTGTTGTGTTTTTCGGTTCTGTTTATTTTTCTTTGAGGTACGTACAGGGTGCCGACGGAATAACCGGCTGCATAACAAAATAGATTAAAAAATCAATTAATTATAAATTTATGTATTTATAATTATAACTACGAAAATTTATTTAATTCTTATTTTCCGTTCAAGCTAAGGGCCAGGTTTTTTAATTCACCTTTCCGGCCACTCAATAATTAAAGTCGAAGATTTAACTATCGGAAAATTATAATTAATTAATTTAATTATCCACCTTCTGTCCGAATAGAGCCGCGGTTTTTTAATTCCATCTTCCCGGCTTCGTGTTAATTAAATTCAATTAATTAAATATTTAGGTTTCAATTCCACCGTTCCAGCTTCGTGATAATTAACCTCAATTGATTAAAAATTAAGATTTTCAACTCCACCCTTCTGGCTCCATCATATTTAAATCCGACAGTTAGCCAAAAATTAATTATTTATATCTTTGTGTGTTAAATTCAAGCCAAAGTTAAGTCCACCTTCCGGCTCCGCAAATTCGAAAATAGTTAAGAATTTAATATCTCAGTATATATTAAATTCAGTACGAACCACACAAGTCGAAATATACATACATATATAGACCGTCATCATTTTTTTCCGAACAAGCACGAATTTTCCGGTACCTTTTCCATTTTTTCGTGCCTCCAACTCTGCTTCTACTCCGCATCAGGCAACATCCGCCTACAATCCGAACAAACCTCGTCTCCTTTTGGGTTTTTTCTGGTGCCTGAAGTTTTTCTTTCCACATTCGAATTGTGCCGCACACGACTTTCCTTTCCACATCGGCGCCACTAGTTCGCACTTGCTCCTTGTAATTGCCTTTCATCCGCGATCTCACCGTTCTCATCACATTAGTGCGACCGGCCACCACTTCGTACGGGGCACCTGTTGCGCGAGTCAGTCGACAAGCGCTGATCAGCGAATTGGACTCTGAGAATGCCCACGGGAGACGACAAAAAGCCGCGTTCGATCCCAGCCATCCGTTTGGACAGATCTCAATCCGCATCTCCGCGGACGCCTCTTTTGAAGCCTAAGGCTACCAGTGCCAGTCCAAGGGCAAGGAGTGACGAATCCGTCAATACAACCCCCGGTCCTTCACAGAGGCAGACTCACTCCGTCGCAAAAATGGCTCCAAGTGCGGTCGAAGTGGCGTTGAAAAAGTTCATCGCCACAACAGATCGAATTATCCAATTTGAGGCTAACATAAGTACTCCGGGCGCCCCAGAAACGGAAATAGGCTCCCAATACATGTGCGAAGTTCATCGGGACCAAATTCAGGCACTATGGGAGAAGGTGGAGAAGAGCTATGAGAGCTGCTCCGATTTGCTAGCCGTGTCCGACGACAATGCGGCCGCCTCGACAGTGCTGGAAGCGAAGTACAGCTACTGTTACTCCGTCTATTCGAGATGTAATGCCCAGCTTCGGGAGAAAATTGCTTCCCAATCCACTCAGGCTCCCGTCAATGTCCACACGCCCGCGCCTACAGGCTGCCGGTTACCTCCGGTGGATACCGAGCTCTTCGCGGGTGATTATCTTCGGTGGCCCACCTTCAGAGACTTGTTTACGGCCATTTACATACAAAACTCGCGGCTCACCCCGGTAGAGAAGTTGTTCCACTTATTGTCCAAGACAAGTGGTGACGCCCACGCCATTGTTTCTAAAGCTCCGCTTACCCATGAGGGGTTTGTCGCCGCATGGCGAAGCCTCACAGACCGCTTTGAGAACCGGCGGCTATTGGTCAACAGCCAGTTGAAGATCCTTTTCAACATCCAGGCTATTTCTCAAAAGTCCGGGGTCGCGCTGAAGGAGCTGCAAGCTACCATTCAGAGTTGTTTGACAGCCCTAGAAATGTCCTCCGTTAATGTTGAGGCTTGGGACTGTCTCCTTGTATTTATGATTTCGTCAAAGCTCCCCAAGGTCACACTTTCTATGTGGGAGCAATCCGTACATAATAAGGCCGAGATTCCAACATGGAAGGAATTAGATAACTTCCTGACAGAGCGCCATCGCACTCTGGAGGCCATCGACGACGTCAGGCCTAGTGGCTCCGTGCAATTTCCGCCAAGGTCGGGACTTCCTACTGCCCCTGCTCGGAGGCTCACTTCATACGAGACTCGAGTGGTTCCGGGCCAAAAGGGCTGCGATCTATGTTCGAGGGAGGACCACCCCATTCGCTTATGTCCGCGTTTCCTAGAAATGGATGTAAATGGGCGCTCTGACTACATAAGGAGGAAGCAGTTATGTTTAAACTGTTTTGCCCGAGGGCACCAGCAGCGAGACTGCACGAGCGCCCATACCTGCTCCACATGCCACAGCAGACATTCGCAACCGCTCCAAGTCCGCCTACGCAGCTTACCGCTCCAAGTCCGCCTACGTCAACAAACGGCCCCGAGGATCAGTCGAATGTGCAGGTGTGTTTCGCTTCCGGGTCAGGAGCCGTCCTACTGGGCACGGCCCTTATCAACGTGTGCCATTTGGGGTGCACCGTCCAAGCACGAGCACTGATAGACTCAGGCTCCGAAGCGACGTTCATAACGGAGCGACTGTTCAACCTCGTCAAGCCTCCCTTCAAGACGATTCAAGCCCAAGTTTCCGGCCTTAATCAAACCATTTCCGCGCAGTCTACTAAATTGTGCCATTTCTCTATTCGGTCGCCGTCAAGACCCGGGCTACAATTAGAGACTGCGGCTTACGTTCTTCCGCAGTTGGCAGGAAATCTGCCATCATATCCGATTTCGCGAGATCGTCTCAAGGGGCTGCCCAATATTACCCTGGCGGACCCCAACTTCTTTGAGAGCTCCCAAGTCGATGTGTTATTAGGAGCTGACATTCTTCCGTCCATTCTCCTCGGTAATTCCAAGGCTAATATCTGCGGGTCGCTTCTCGGTCAGGAGACCATTTTCGGATGGGTGCTGACAGGCCCATTATCTCCAGCCAACCCCCGCAGCGTGTCTGTTTTTTCCGCACGAGTTGCCCGCAGCCTCGGTGACTCACTGGTTCAGGGTTTCGATTCCGGATGCGAGCATAATTCTGTTACGACTCCTTCTTCGATTTACACATCGCATCACGCTGCACGGTGGCAATCAGCTGATGATCCGACTGATCCGGGTCTAATTCTAGATTCCAAGGTCATATTCAGCACGATGTCGCCACGCCCACGCAACGCCCCGTCACTGGAAAGCAGATGTACTCGAGGTACACTATCCTACCGATGCCGAGTCTGCAATGGGAGTCATCCGTTGAAGAAGTGTCGGCGCTTCCTACGCCTTAGTGCCGAGGAGCGGCTCCGAGTGGTTCTCGTGAACCGCTATTGCTCGAGCTGCCTGGCCCACGAGCACTCCGACGGATCCTGTCGGCGTGGGGACGGCTGTAAGACGTGTGGTCAGGATCACCACACGCTGCTGCACCCCGGGACCAAGGAGCACCGGTCACCGCCCACGGGAGACAGTACACCTGGTGTCTCGCTCGTCGGCCGTCATCCGCCAACTCCCGGCGCGGTTCGGGTGCTTCTCGCCCTGCGTCCGCCATTTTCCGGCACTCACAAGCCGATCCACGGCCATCGACTTCCCGGCGCTCGTCGGCAACTCCTCGGCATTCTTCCGCCACTGGCTGGCAGTCGTCAAGCGCTCCACTGCTTTCGTCCGCCACTCATCGGGTGCCGTCCACCACTCTTCCGCCCGCGTCATCCGCGCCTAGGCAACTTTCCGCCTCTCCTCGAGGGCCCCCGCAGGACGCGCTCGCTGCGCCCACCCTACCGTCGCTGCTGAGACGAAACAGCGTCAACATCGGGACCCGGATTTTCGACACGGGGGCCTTCATCGACCGTGTACGCCCTCTAGCTGCAGTGACGCATAGCTAGCGACGAGGGATATGTTGCAACCCGAGCGATTGCAAGGGGGGGAGGATGTTTACGTGAGGGGCCGGTGTGCCGCAACTGTAAGAGCGCACCCGCGCTGAAGAGCGCACCAGCACTGAAGAGCGCACCCGCGCTGAAGAGCGCATCCGCGCTCGCCCCTCTTTGCGCTCTCGCTCCTTCGCCGGCCGTCGTCGATCGTAGTTTTTCTATAACTTTTTGCACTAGTTTTTAAGCAATTAATTCGATGTAAGCAGCCCAATAAAGCTGACCGCGTTATATCCACTGGAAGACGCCCCCGACTTTTTATTTATCATTTCATCCCTAATCCTGGAATCTTTTGCGGAACCACGCCCCCCTACAAACAACGAGAAAGCTAATTTTTAGCCCATTCGAATGGTACCTGTCCCATTAAAATCGGTCCCATTGATTTTGAGGAATGAAATACCGATATTTTCGGACCCTGGTTCGCCAATACCCCAGCCGCCATTAGTAATGTTTACCTTATTTTCAAGAGGATGCGCCATTATGCACGGTATACCACGAGAAAGCTAATTTTTAGCCAATTCGAATGGTACGTGTCCCATTAAAATCGCTCCCACTGATTTTGAGGAATCAAGTCCCGACATTTTCGGACCCTGGTTCGCCAATACTGGCCATTATCATTTTCCCGAGTTTTGACGCTGCCCAACACCCCAGCCGCCGTTATTAATGTTTACCTTTTTTTAAAGAGGATGCGCCATTATGCACGGTATACCACGAGAAAGCTAATTTTTAGCCCATTCGAATGGCACCTGTCCCATTAAAACTGATCCCACAGATTTTGAGGAATCAAGTCCCGACATTTTCGAACCCAGGTTCGCCAATACTGGCCATTATCATTTCCCCGGTTTTGAAGCTGCCCAATACCCCAGCCGCCATTATTAATGTTTACCTATTTTTAAAGAGGATGCGCCATTATGCACGGTATACCACGAGAAAGCTAATTTTTAGTCCATTCGAATGGTACCTGTCCCATTAAAATCGCTCCCACTGATTTTAAGGAATCAAATACCGATATTTTCGGACCCTGGTTCGCCAATACTGGCCATTATCATTTCCCCGGGTTTGACGCTGCCCAATACCCCAGCCGCCATTATTAATGTTTACCTTTTTTAAAGAGGATGCGCTATTATGCACGGTATACCACGAGAATACTCGTGGTATATACTGGCCATTATCATTTCCCCGGGTTTGACGCTGCCCAATACCCCAGCCGCCATTATTAATGTTTACCTTTTTTTCAAGAGGATGCGCCATTATGCACGGTATACCACGAGAAAGCTTATTTTTAGCCCATTCGAATAGTACCTGTACCATTAAAATCGCTCCCACAGATTTTGAGGAATCAAGTCCCGAAATTTTCCGACCCTGGTTCGCCAATAGTGGCCATTATCATTTTCCCGGGTTTGACGCTGCCCAACAGTCCAGCCGCCATTATCGTTTACCTTTTTTTCAAGAGGATGCGCCATTATGCACGGTATACCACGAGAAAGCTAATTTTTAGCCCATTCGAATGTTACCTGTCCCATTAAAATCGGTCCCATTGATTTTGAGGAATCGAATACCGATATTTTCGGACCCTGGTTCGCCAAACCGCAGCCGCCATTATTAATGTTTACCTTTTTTTAAAGAGGATGCGCCATTATGCACGGTATACCATGAGAAAGCTTATTTTTAGCCCATTCGAATAGTACCTGTACCATTAAAATCGCTCCCACAGATTTTGAGGAATCAAGTCCCGAAATTTTCCGACCCTGGTTCGCCAATAGTGGCCATTATCATTTTCCCGGGTTTGACGCTGCCCAACAGTCCAGCCGCCATTATTGTTTACCTTTTTTTCAAGAGGATGCGCCATTATGCACGGTATACCACGAGAAAGCTAATTATTAGCCCATTCGAATGCACCTGTCCCATTAAAATCGATCCCACAGATTTTGAGGAATCAAGTCCCGAAATCTTCGGACCCTGGTTCGCCAATACTGGCCATTATCATTTTCCCGGGTTTGATGCTGCCCAACAGTCCAGCCACCATTATTGTTTACCTTTTTTTCAAGAGGATGCGCCATTATGCACGGTATACCACGAGAAAGCTCATTTTTAGCCCATTCGAATGGTACCTGTCCCATTAAAATCCCATGTCCCATGCTGCCCAACAGTCCAGCCGCCATTATTGTTTACCTTTTTTTCAAGAGGATGCGCCATTATGCACGGTATACCACGAGAAAGCTAATTTTTAGCCCATTCGAATGGTACCTGTCCCATTAAAATCGCTTCCACTGATTTTGAGGAATCAAATCCCGACATTTTCGGACCCTGGTTTGCCAATACCCCAGCCGCCATTATTAATGTTTACCTTTTTTTAAAGAGGATGCGCCATTATGGACGGTATATCACGAGGAAGCTAATTTTTAGCCCATTCGATTGGTACCTGTCCCATTAAAATCGCTCCCACTGATTTTGAGGAATCAAATACCGATATTTTCGGACCCTGGTTCGCCAATACTGGCCATTATCATTTTCCCGGGTTTGATGCTGCCCAACAGTCCAGCCGCCATTATTGTTTACCTTTTTTTAAAGAGGATGCGCCATTATGCACGGTATACCACGAGAAAGCTAATTTTTACCACATTCGAATGGTCCCTGTCCCATTAAAATCTCTTTCACTGATTTTGAGGAATCAAATACCGATATTTTCGGACCCTGGTTCGCCATATCTAGCCATTATCATTTTCCCGAGTTTGACTCTGCCCAACACCCCAGCCGCCATTATTGTTTACCTTTTTTTCAAGAGGATGCGCCATTATGCATGGTATACCACGAGAAAGCTAATTTTTAGCCCATTCGAATGGTACCTGTCCCATTTAAATCGCTCCCACTGATTTTGAGGAATCAAATCCCGACATTTTCGGACCCTGGTTGCCAATAACCCAGCCGCCATTATTAATGTTTACCTTTTTTTAAAGAGGATGCGCCATTATGCACGGTATATCACGAGAAAGCTAATTTTTAGCCCATTCGAATGGTACCTGTCCCATTAAAATCGCTCCCACTGATTTTGAGGAATCAAATACCGATATTTTCGGACCCTGGTTCGCCAATACTGGCCATTATCATTTCCCCGTGTTTGATGCTGCCCAACAGTCCAGCCGCCATTATTGTTTACCTTTTTTTTTAAGAGGATGCGCCATTCTGCACGGTATACCACGAGAAAGCTAATTTTTAGCCCATTTGAATGGTACCTGTCCCATTAAAATCCCATGTCCCATGCTGCCCAACAGTCCAGCCGCCATTATTGTTTACCTTTTTTTCAAGAGGATGCGCCATTATGCACGGTATACCACGAGAAAGCTAATTTTTAGACCATTCGAATGGTCCCTGTCCCATTAAAATCTCTTTCACTGATTTTGAGGAATCAAATACCGATATTTTCGGACCCTGGTTCGCCATCTCTGGCCATTATCATTTTCCCGAGTTTGACTCTGCCCAACACCCCAGCCTCCATTATTGTTTACCTTTTTTCAAGAGGATGCGCCATTATGCACGGTATACCACGAGAAAGCTAATATTTAGCCCATTCGCTCCCACTGATTTTGAGTAATCAAGTCCCGAAATTTTCGGACAATGGTTCGCCAATACTGGCCATTGTCATTTTCCCGAGCTTTTACGCTGCCCAACACCCCAGCCGCCATTATTGTTTACCTTTTTTTTCCTCTTCGGACCCTGGTTCGCCAATACTGGCCATTATCATTTTCCCGGGCTTGACGCTGCCCAACACCCCAGCCTCCATTATTGTTTACCTTTTTTCAAGAGGATGCGCCATTATGCGCGGTATACCACGAGAAAGCTAATTTTTAGCCCATTCTAATGGTACCTGACCTGGTACCACTGATTTTGAGGAATCAAATCCCGAAATTTTCGGACCCTGGTTCGCCAATACTGGCCATTATCATTTTCCCGAGCTTTTACGCAGCCCAACACCCCAGCCGTCATTATTGTTTACCTTTTTTGTCAAGACGATGGACCAATATGCACGGTAAACCACAAGAAAGAAAGCTTTTTAGCCCATTCGAATGGTACCTGTCCCATTTAAATCGGTCCCATTGATTTTGAGGAATCAAATACCGATATTTTCGGACCCTGGTTCGCCAATACTGGGATTTATCTTTTTCCGAGTTTTGACGCTGCCCAACACCCCAGACGCCATTAATGTTTACCTTTTTTTAAAGAGGATGCGCCATTATGCACGGTATACCACAAGAAAGCTAATTTTTAGCCTATTCGAATGGTACCTGTCCCATTAAAATCGCTTCCACAGATTTTGAGGAATCAAGTCCCGAAATCTTCGGACCCTGGTTCGCCAATTCTGGCCATTATCATTTCCCCGAGCTTTGACGCTGCCCAACACCCCAGCCGCCATTATTAATGTTTACCTTTTTTTCAAGAGGATGCGCCATTATGCACGGTATACCACGAGAAAGCTAATTTTTAGCCCGTTCGAATGGTACCTTGTAATGGGTAACCGGTTGTAAGCAAGGTGTGGGGGTACTCGGATATGGCCGCACGTATGATTTTCCGGCTACTGGCTCGTCAGAGTGGGGGGGTGATGATAGTTTGCCATATCCCGAGGCCTACGGGCTTATTATAATAAAAAAAACGTGCAAGACGAACCAAGAACAACAAAGGAACAGACCGGACAGAACAATCCACGAGCTATGACAATTTTAGAACAACACTAATTCGGGGTCAATCGGTTGGAATCCGCTGCTAGTGTTGCGGCTCCTTTTTGCCCACCCAACCTTGGCCATGGTTTCCTTTCAATATAATAAAATGGCCCCTAGAAGGTGTTAGGGAAGGGGTTTTTTAGCGGAGATCAAGATCGTGGTTTACTTAAAACATTATAATTATTTTATTTAAATAAAGGAAAATTGACTACTCGCATATTACAAAAGAATATTATAAATTTTAAATAGAAATAAAAAATTATCAAGCGCAAAAATAAAAAAATTTAAAATAATTGAAAACCAAACTAATTTTACAAAATTGCCATAAGGGCCTCTCGTTGGCAGCATATATACATGCCAAATATATTCATTTAAATTGCTTTTCTATTTTGTGTTCAATACTGTACGGGACTTTTATGACCGTCAGGTGCATTTTTTTGTTATTCTGTATTTCATTATTTAGGCTCGACTCACACTACAGGGAACTCTCAAAATTTAATACAAAGGCAATGACGGAAAATTTCACTTACATATTTTTTCCACGTTTTCCAGCAGGGATCCACGAAAGCGCTTTCCTGGGCTGCGGCTGAAAGTTTAGAATCACCTGTTTTTTTTTTTTTTTTTTTTTTTTTTAAAGAGTTTTTGTCCCTTGTAGGGAGATTTCACTTTTCTTAAAACTATGCACCTTGCTCGATCATCAGGCCTCTTAAGGGGTCAATGCCCTTTCTAATTTTAAGAAAAAAAACTCCTCAAACTTAATGTAACTAAAAATACCTTAAAATACCCAAACCCATTAGAATCTAAAGCCCTCTGCTATGCTCTCTGTTGCTGTGGGCTCGTCCTTCCTTAGATTTTCGCCGCCTTATAAGAGACTTTTCATTTTTGGTTGGATTACGGAATGCTCATCCGGTGACAATTATCGCGCGTTCCGAACGGTCGATTTAGCCTCTGTCCACAAGACTACCGGAACTTGATGGTTAGGTCACTTAATACATAGACCACTTAATAATTTGACGACCTAGACTTTTTCGGGGGGGGTTTTTATTTTTATGTCTTTACACTTTACCCCCTTTACATACTTTCTTGAGGCTACATATAAAGGGAAAACTACGGTCCCTATCCTGCCTGGCCTTAGATCCGGCCTGGCCAAACCCCACGTTTGGGGATGGATATAACCGCCGCCGACCGACGTCTGCCGTCCGCCGACCGCCGAGTTGATAACCGCGTTCTCTACTGAAGTGGCGTTCTCCTCGGTCCTCCTCTGCACTGTGCAGTGCTGGTCGACCCACAGTCGCAGCCGATGCTATCCAAAAAAAAAGTTAACCCATCCATATAAACGCAACGGGCAATGGATTAGCGCCACTTACCCTTCGTGATAAAATCCCTGATTTTTCAGGGAGAATAAACTTTCTTTACTACCGAGAATAAACTCGGCCAACACTAGGACGGTTCTCTTCCACAAAATATAGCACGGTTCCCAAAAATCATATATCACAAATTTTCAAATTTTTATGGGTCTTCACCGCTCCAGGCTTCAAATAGGAAAGAATCTTTGCCCGTTCGACTGGCAGCCATTAGCCTAGACCTTTCGCCTATCCCTTTTTAATCGCTCCTTGGCACTTTCTAATTTTCTTCCTCTGTTAAGTGCCTGGAAGCGACTGTTAGCTGACCTAACAGTGACCGCTAGCAACCCTAACAGAACCGCTACCTTAACAGCCTAACCTAACAGAGCAGCTACATTACAAATTCCCCCCGCCGAAATCAGACTTGGGCCTGAACATCCACAAGGCTGAACAGACTGTAGCTGCTATTGCCTCAAGTCCTTCGCGTGGTAATTTCCGATGCCTCTACCTTGCATGTCTTCCAGTTCATAAATAGAGTTTCCTATCTTGCTTCTGATCCTCGCCTTTACAAACACTGGGCCTAACTTGGCGTTGTAACCCGCCTGGAAGTTACTTTGCTTAAAATTACGCCGATATACTTCTTGCCCAATCTGATAGGATACCTGCCGTGTCCTAAGGTTGTAATGCCGTTGATTCCTCTCAAATTGTTTCTCCAATATTTCGGATGCTCTTTTTCTCACTACCTCAAGTGAGTCCTCTCGGTTAAAAGTAGCTGCTTTATCCTCCAGCATAGACAAATTCCTCAATAAAGAGTAGGTTGCGCCAGAATTCATCATCTGCTGCCCAAAAACCATATAATATGGTGTAGATCCCAGACCAGAATGGGTTGCCGACCTCAATGCACAGCATATTTTACTCAGATTCTCATCCCAGTCCTTTTGGTCACTGCGAATATAAGCACGAATGCCAGCAATCACAGAGCGATTTACCCGCTCCGAAGCATTAGCCTGAGGAGCGTGCACTGCCGTCAAAACATGTTTAATGCGATGATTCCTGAGCATCCCTTGAAATTTTTCTGATCTGAACTGTGACCCGTTGTCGGACACAATGCTTTCTGGGAAACCAAATGTGTGGAAAAGATCCTCCATAAGGTACTTAAGAACCACATCCGCTGTAAGTTTCTTGACTGCTTTGAGGAAAACAAACTTGGAATAGTGATCTAGCACTATTAAAATTCCAATATTCCCACTACGCGACCTAGGATACGGGCCTAAAAAATCAATATAGAGCCGCTGAAAAAACCTTTGCGACTCGACTGCCTTTCCTATAGGTGCCCTTAACGGAGTGTTCGGAGCCTTAGACATCCTACAACTTTCACATGCTGAAATGAAATCCTTCACGTCGTTCACCATTCCTGGCCAAAAGTAATACCGACGAGGGTTTTGTGAATCCCGTCGTGAGACTCTAATGGATGGTCATGCGATTTCCTTAATACCTCCGGGATCATAGTTTTCGGTATCCACAATTTCCATGCGTAAGCATCATTGAGGAGTTCCCCTTTAGAATGTTCGGAGCGTCGATAAACTAGTGAATCCACGATTTTCAGATCCGGAAGTTTATCTAAATTATTCTTAATCCCCTCCATCAACTGTACGTAATCAGCGGACTTAAAATGTTCGGAGTCGATGTCCACCAGCAATCCGTGATTGAAGTCTACTGCCGCTATCTGTTCATGTTCCACTCTCAACAAAACATCGGGAACAACATTTAGTTTCCCCTTTCGATGCTCGATTGCGAACCGAAACCCTTGCAGTTTTAAAGCCCACCTTGCCAATCTTGTGTTTAAATCGTTCTGCGACATCAGCCACTTTAAAGACGCATGATCCGTGATGACGGTAAATTCTAGACCCTCTACATAAGCCCGGAATTTTTTTATGCTTACTAACGCAGCCAGGCATTCCTGCTCTGTAACCGTATAGTTTCTCTGTGCTTTATTTAATTTTTTTGACACAAAGGCTATAGGTAATTCATCTCCAGCCTCAGATTTCTGCACGAGGACACCTCCCACACCCGTTTTACTCGCGTCACAATGTATGAAAAAGGGTTTCTCGAAGTCTGGAGTTTGCAATACTGGAGCACTACCTAGCCTAGCCTTCAACAATTCGAAAGCCTCTTTCCCCTCCGGAGTCATTACAAATTTACGTTTGTTCTGTAACAGGTCGGATAAAGGAGCAGAAATTGACGCAAAATTTCCTATAAATTTTCGGTACCATCCAGCTAATCCTAAAAAACTTCTTAAGGATTTAATCGAGGTTGGCAGCGGAAAATCTGTAATCGCCGAGATTTTCTCTGGATCCGTTCGAATACCTCCATCTCCTATTATATTCCCCAAGTACTTTACAGTGCGTCTACAAAACTTGCTCTTCTCCACATTCAAAGTTAAATTAGCTTCTTGGATCCGTTTGGCCACCGTCTCTAACACTTTCAAATGTTTCTCGAATGTATTCGAAATCACCAGTAAATCGTCCAGATACACAAACACTTCGTTTCTGAGCGATGCAGGTATTACCTTGTCCATTAACCTCGTCATGGTCTGTGGAGCATTACAGAGGCCAAAAGGCATAACCTTATAATGGTATAGAGGACGCCCTGGTATCGTAAATGCCGTTTTCGCTCTCGACAGAGGATCCAACGGGATTTGCCAAAATGCGTCTTTCAGGTCAAGGCTACTTATGAAATTTGCCTTCGGTAGACGACTAAGTATACCATCGATCTGAGGAAGCGGGTATGCATCCTTTTCTGTTACCGCATTGACCTTTCTGCTATCGAGACACACTCTTACCTTGCCTGGCTTTTGGACCAGTACAACTGGCGAGGACCATGGACTGTCGGACTCTTCAATAATACCAAGTTTCAGCATTCTATCTACCTCAGCATAAAGCAATTTCTCAATGGCCGGAGATACCGGGAAATGTCTTTGCTTAATTGGCTTTGCCATTTCCGTATCTATCGTGTGCGACAGAAGTGAGGTTTTCCCTAAACCTTTGGACGCGAACGAAGGAAATTTACTAATCACACCGTTTAGCTGCGCTCTTTGAAACTCTGAGATACTATTATGCTCGGAGTTAGGTGCTATCTCTCCTATCACTAATGGACTTGGTAGAAGATCAAATTGCTTCCAGAAATCGATTCCCAAGTAAAGATCTTGCTTCAGCGATGGAATAACATAAAATTCAATTTTCTTCTCTTCCCCTTTATATGCTATCATAGTATTAATCCTACCTAAAATAGTTTGGTTGTTTCCATCTGCCGTACAGGCGTTAGAAAACACTCTCTTGAGTGGCTTATTGCTACAAATATATTCTTTAGCTAGGTCTCCGCCTATGCAACTCATGGCCGCACCGGTGTCTAGCAACCCTTCCACTTTTCTCCCCAGAAGATTCACTACTGCGTATGGTCGACTATCCTGACTATTTTTTCTAATGGCTCCTATCATCTTAGTGGATTTCCAAAAGTCTCTCATTCGCTTACTACTGCGCGATAATTTTCGCGACTTCTCCGCTTTATAGGGTAAACCATAATTTTTAAGAACCTCCAGTTTTCTATGCCAGTATACTGTAGGATCCTCATTTTTAGAAATAGGTTGCTGGCTAACCGACTGCTGTTGATCTACAACTAATTTCTCTGAGCTGCTGTATTTTGTGGAACACTGATCGCCTGGCGTGTGGCAGATGTGTTCCGTGCGCCGTTTTTTAAGCATTTGCTACACGAGGGCTTGTACATGTTGGGAGTCCCACACCCGTAACAAAACACCTTCCGTTTAGCAGCGCAGTCTTGATACCGGTGCCCCTCTTTACGACAGTTCCAACAAATTAGGGATACCGCTGCTATCTCTCCTGCTAACTCTTCTTCCTCAAACTCAGATGCATCGTCCATCTCCTCCCCCACAACTAACTTTGCCACTTGCCTCTTAAATGGCACCATCTTCTGGTAGCCATGAGATTTCCTGACTTCTTCTAAAAAGCACTCCCGTTTTCGGCAAATATCCCGCAGGACGCCAGTGAAATATTTAATATTTCATGTTGGATTTCTGGCCTTAGATTTCGACGGACAATCTCAATAAGTGTTTTGTCGGACATGGGCTGATCTAATCGGTCCACTAGCTTCAAAGTAGCATCGTAGTACGTCTCACAAGATTCTTTCTCTCTCTGCTTCCTATCTCTTATCATTTGGAGGATGTCAACATCCGTTCTGGAGTCCCTGAACTGCTTTCTTAGGGCCGAACATAACTCTTGCCAGCGTACTACTCCCACAGCTTTATGATGCCGCCAAAAGAAATCTGCCGCTTTGCCTTCAAACAAGGTATTTCCATTGCTGCACAAGAGAGAAAAATTTCCCTCAAGAGTCTGGTGGGTTAGGGCTTCTACTCTGTAGATAAAGTTGTCCACCCCCAAAGTATCACCAACACCAGAAAACCGCAGTTTCCAGTTGTTCATTATGTGGCCTACTTTGTCGGGCCTCTGAGCCAGATCGGATACATTTGACCTATTCGATAATGATCGTGCCGTTGGTGGTTGTATAGCTTCCTCTGCAGGCATGGCAATACCTAACAGTTGTTCCAAGGGAGCATTCCGCCCATTTTCGTTTCCTTGTTGCAAATTTACCTGCTGCCCTCGTCCTAAATGAGCTTCAATGTTAGTCTGAATCAGACTTGCCATCTTCTCTGTTAACTGCGTTAACAGCTCGTTTTGCATTGCTTTAACAGCAGCTGCTATCTCAGTACTTGATGTACTCATTTCCGCTGTTAATTGCTCCTGACTGGTTCCTGGACGATCGTCCGAAATGTTTGCTAAATTTGCCTCACTGTTTGATCGCGAGAGCGATAAATACAAAGCTTGTTGCCGGGTTTTAACAGCCAAGTTGGTTGGTTGAGAAATTTTCTGGTGGATGCACTCTCTTTTACAGACTGGGCCATTTGTTGTTACCATAAACTGGGTCTTAATACATGGTCTATGAAATTCATGACCACACCTCGTGGTGTATTTATCGTCTGGTTCAATGGAGCTACTACAAAGGCTGCAAGTACTAGCCGGAGGAGCTTCCTCTCTTTCAGGACTCCTATCTAATCCCATGAAACTTACAATATACCGATAATATGATTAAAATTATTATTAATAAAATTATTAGTAGAAATAAAACCTTTTGAAATAATATATATAAATTTGAGAAAAATATACTTAATTATAAATATCTAATAAATGGTTTAATTTAAAAATTTTGTTTTCTAATGATTATCAAACGATTCATAAATAAAATTGATCTTCCGACTAAGCTAATACCACCTATCCCATTCACCTTGTATTTCCGATTGATACCGAGTTAGCATGTAGAAAAATAAGAATAGAGAAAAAGGTTCTAGAACCCTTACTAGTGGATAGGAGGCAGTCATCTGACTAACTCAACCTATTTCCAACTAGCTAAAACGGTTCTTTTAACAGATTTAAAAAAAAACTAAACAAAATTAAATGTCTACAAAGTCAAGTGGCTAGAAGGCGCTATTGTTAACTGCTCATTCTATTTCCAGCTCGCTTTTTATAGCCATTTAAAAGATGGGATACTAAAAACCAATAGAAAAATGAAAAGCATGTTAGACGTGGTCAGTGGTCAGCTACCTATAGCCAATTCCACTGCATTCCTATGCATCTAATCAAGCTATCCCTTTCCCTTGAAATTAAAAACGAAATCGAACCTTCATTATTTTTTTGGCCAAAATAGCCGCTGTATAGCTGCTGCGTTTGTTGTCCAAAAAATGCATGCAGATCAATTCTGCTTCAGGATGGAAACTTATTCGCTCAAACGAGCTGTAAGTCTTTGAAACTATAATTAAAATCGAAGAAAGGGTAAAAAATTGTCATACGTAAATTGTGTGTGTCTAGTTACTTAGTGCAATATACAATCCCACAAAATAACTAAGCCGACACGATGGGCGCCAAAAATAATAAGTTAATAATGATTATCCCTGTAATGGGTAACCGGTTGTAGGCAAGGTGTTGGGGTACTCGGATATGGCCGCACGTATGATTTTCCGGCTACTGGCTCGTCAGAGTGGGGGGGTGATGATAGTTTGCCATATCCCGAGGCCTACGGGCTTATTATAATAAAAAAACGTGCAAGACGAACCAAGAACAACTAAGGAACAGACCGGACAGAACAATCCACGAGCTATGACAATTTTAGAACAACACTAACATTCGGGGTCAATCGGTTGGAATCCGCTGCTGGTGTTGCGGCTCCTTTTGTCCACCCAACCTTGGCCATGGTTTCCTTTCAATATAATAAAATGGCCCCTAGAAGGTGTTAGGGAAGGGGTTTTTTAGCGGAGATCAAGATCGTGGTTTACTTAAAACATTATATTTATTTTATTTAAATAAAGGAAAATTGACTACTCGCATATTACAAAAGAATATTATTAATTTTAAATAAACATTATATTTATTTTATTTAAATAAAGGAAAATTGACTACTCGCATATTACAAAAGAATATTATTAATTTTAAATAGAAATAAAAAATTATCAAGCGCAAAAATAAAAAAATTTAAAATAATTGAAAACCAAACTAATTTTACAAAATTGCCATAAGGGCCTCTCGTTGGCAGCATATATACATGCCAAATATATTCATTTAAATTGCTTTTCTATTTTGTGTTCAATACTGTACGGGACTTTTATGACCGTCAGGTGCATTTTTTTGTTATTCTGTATTTCATGATTTAGGCTCGACTCACACTACAGGGAACTCTCAAAATTTGATACAAAGGCAATGACGGAAAATTTCACTTACATATTTTTTCCACGTTTTCCAGCAGGGATCCACGAAAGCGCTTTCCTGGGCTGCGGCTGAAAGTTTAGAATCACCTGTTTTTTTTTTTTTTTTAAAGAGTTTTTGTCCCTTGTAGGGAGATTTCACTTTTCTTAAAACTATGCACCTTGCGCGATCATCAGGCCTCTTAAGGGGTCAATGCCCTTTCTAATTTTAAGAAAAAAAACTCCTCAAACTTAATGTAACTAAAAATACCTTAAAATACCCAAACCCATTAGAATCTAAAGCCCTCTGCTATGCTCTCTGTTGCTGCGGGCTCGTCCTTCCTTAAATTTTCGCCGCCATATAAGAGACTTTTCATTTTTGGTTGGATTTCGGAATGCTCATCCGGTGACAATTATCGCGCGTTCCGAACGGTCGATTTAGCCTCTGTCCACAAGACTACCGGAACTTGATGGTTAGGTCACTTAATACATAGACCACTTAATAATTTGACGACCTAGACTTTTCCGGGGGGGGTTTTTTTTTTTATGTCTTTACACTTTACCCCCTTTACATACTTGTTTTCTTGAGGCTACATATAAAGGGAAAACTACGGACTACGTGTCCCTATCCTGCCTGGCCTTAGATCCGGCCTGGATATAACGGATAATGGATATAACCGCCGCCGACCGCCGTCTGCCGTCCGCCGACCGCCGAGTTGATAACCGCGTTCTCTACTGAAGTGGCGTTCTCCTCGGTCCTCCTCTGCACTGTGCAGTGCTGGTCGACCCACAGTCGCAGCCGATGCTATCCAAAAAAAAGTTAACCCATCCATATAAACCCTTCGTGATAAAATCCCTGATTTTTCAGGGAGAATAAGCTTTCTTTACTACCGAGAATAAACTCGGCCAACACTAGGACGGTTCTCTTCCACAAAATATAGCACGGTTCCCAAAAATCATATATCACAAATTTTCAAATTTTTATGGGTCTTCACCGCTCCAGGCTTCAAATAGGAAAGAATCTTTGCCCGTTCGACTGGCAGCCATTAGCCTAGACCTTTCGCCTATCCCTTTTTAATCGCTCCTTGGCACTTTCTAATTTTCTTCCTCTGTTAAGTGCCTGGAAGCGACTGTTAGCTGACCTAACAGTGACCGCTAGCAACCCTAACAGAACCGCTACCTTAACAGCCTAACCTAACAGAACAGCTACATTACAACCTGTCCCATTGAAATCGCTCCCACTGATTTTGAGGAATCAAGTCCCGATATTTTCGGACCCTGGTTCGCCAATACTGGCCATTATCATTTTCCCGGGTTTGATGCTGCCCAACAGTCCAGCCGCCATTATTGTTTACCTTTTTTTCAAGAGGATGCGCCATTATGCACGGTATACCACGAGAAAGCTAATTTTTAGCCCATGCGAATGGTCCCTGTCCCATTAAAATCCCATGTCCCATGCTGCCCAACAGTCCAGCCGCCATTATTGTTTACCTTTTTTTCAAGAGGATGCACCATTATGCACGGTATACCACGAGAAAGCTAATTTTTAGCCCATTCGAATGGTCCCTGTCCCATTAAAATCTCTTTCACTGATTTTGAGGAATCAAATACCGAAATCTTCGGACCCTGGTTCGCCAATACTGGCCATTATCATTTTCCCGAGTTTTGACGCTGCCCAACACCCCAGCCGCCATTATTAATGTTTACCTTTCTTTAAAGAGGATGCGCCATTATGCACGGTATACCACGAGAAAGCTAATTTTTAGACCATTCGAATGGTCCCTGTCCCATTAAAATCGGTCCCACTGATTTTGAGGAATCAAATACCGATATTTTCGGACCCTGGTTCGCCAATACTGGCCATTATCATTTTCCCGAGTTTTGACGCTGCCCAACACCCCAGCCGCCATTATTAATGTTTACCTTTCTTTAAAGAGGATGCGCCATTATGCACGTTATACCACGAGAAAGCTAATTTTTAGACCATTCGAATGGTCCCTGTCCCATTAAAATCTCTTTCACTGATTTTGAGGAATCAACCTGGTTCGCCCTCCCTGGCCATTATCATTTTCCCGAGATTGACTCTGCCCAACACCCAGCCTCCATTATTGTTTACCTTTTTTCAAGGGGATGCGCCATTATGCACGGTATACCACGAGAAAGCTAATTTTTAGCCCATTCGCTCCCACTGATTTTGAGTAATCATGTCCCGAAATTTTCGGACCCTGGTTCGCCAATACTGGCCATTGTCATTTTCCCGAGCTTTCACGCTGCCCAACACCCCAGCCGCCATTATTTTTTACCTTTTTTTTCCTCTTCGGACCCTGGTTCGCCAATACTGGCCATTATCATTTTCCCGGGCTTGACGCTGCCCTACACCCCAGCCTCCATTATTGTTTACCTTTTTTTCAAGAGGATGCGCCATTATGCACGGTATACCACGAGAAAGCTAATTTTTAGCCCATTCGCTCCCACTGATTTTGAGTAATCATGTCCCGAAATTTTCGGACCCTGGTTCGCCAATACTGGCCATTGTCATTTTCCCGAGCTTTCACGCTGCCCAACACCCCAGCCGCCATTATTGTTTACCTTTTTTTCCTCTTCGGAGCCTGGTTCGCCAATACTGGCCATTATCATTTTCCCGGGCTTGACGCTGCCCAACACCCCAGCCTCCATTATTGTTTACCTTTTTTTCAAGACGATGGACCATTATGCACGGTAAACCACAAGAAAGAAGCTTTTTAGCCCATTCAAATGGTACCTGTCCCATTTAAATCGGTCCCATTGATTTTGAGGAATCAAATACCGATATTTTCGGACCCTGGTTCGCCAATACTGGGACTTATCTTTTTCCCGAGTTTTGACGCTGCCCAACACCCCAGCCGCCATTATTGTTTACCTTTTTTTCGAGAGGATGCGCCATTATGCACGGTATACCACGAGAAATCTTATTTTTAGCCCATTCGAATGGTACCTGTCCCATTAAAATCGCTCCCACTGATTTTGAGGAATCAAGTCCCGATATTTTCGGACCCTGGTTCGCCAATACTGGCCATTATCATTTTCCCGGGTTTGATGCTGCCCAACACCCAGCCCCCATTATTGTTTACCTTTTTTCAAGGGGATGCGCCATTATGCACGGTATACCACGAGAAAGCTAATTTTTAGCCCATTCGCTCCCACTGATTTTGAGTAATCATGTCCCGAAATTTTCGGACCCTGGTTCGCCAATACTGGCCATTGTCATTTTCCCGAGCTTTCACGCTGCCCAACACCCCAGCCGCCATTATTGTTTACCTTTTTTTCCTCTTCGGACCCTGGTTCGCCAATACTGGCCATTATCATTTTCCCGGGCTTGACGCTGCCCAACACCCCAGCCTCCATTATTGTTTACCTTTTTTCAAGACGATGGACCATTATGCACGGTAAACCACAAGAAAGAAGCTTTTTAGCCCATTCAAATGGTACCTGTCCCATTTAAATCGGTCCCATTGATTTTGAGGAATCAAATACCGATATTTTCGGACCCTGGTTCGCCAATACTGGGATTTATCTTTTTCCCGAGTTTTGACGCTGCCCAACACCCCAGCCGCCATTATTGTTTACCTTTTTTCGAGAGGATGCGCCATTATGCACGGTATACCACAAGAAAGCTAATTTTTAGCCCATTCGAATGGTACCTGTCCCATTAAAATCGCTCCCACTGATTTTGAGGAATCAAGTCCCGATATTTTCGGACCCTGGTTCGCCAATACTGGCCATTATCATTTTCCCGGGTTTGATGCTGCCCAACAGTCCAGCCGCCATTATTGTTTACCTTTTTTCAAGAGGATGCGCCATTATGCACGGTATACCACGAGAAAGCTAATTTTTAGCCCATTCGAATGGTACCTGTCCCATTAAAATCCCATGTCCCATGCTGCCCAACAGTCCAGCCGCCAATATTGTTTACCTTTTTTTCAAGAGGATGCGCCATTATGCACGGAATACCACGAGAAAGCTAATTTTTAGCCCATTCGAATGGTCCCTGTCCCATTAAAATCTCTTTCACTGATTTTGAGGAATCAAATACCGATATTTTCGGACCCTGGTTTGCCAATACCCCAGCCGCCATTATTAATGTTTACCTTTTTTAAAGAGGATGCGCCATTATGCACGGTATATCACGAGAAAGCTAATTTTTAGCCCATTCGAATGGTACCTGTCCCATTAAAATCGCTCCCACTGATTTTGAGGAATCAAATACCGATATTTTCGGACCCTGGTTCGCCAATACTGGCCATTATCATTTCCCCGGGTTTGACGCTGCCCAATACCCCAGCCGCCATTGTTGTTTACCTTTTTTTAAGAGGATGCGCCATTATGCACGGTATACCACGAGAAAGCTAATTTTTAGCCCATTCGAATGGTACCTAACCCATTTAAATCGGTCCCATTGATTTTATGGAATCAAGTCCCGATATTTTTGGGACCCTGGTTCGCCAATACTGGCCATTATCATTTTCCCGAGATTTGGCGCTGCCCAACACCCCAGCCGCCATTAATGTTTACCTTTTTTTAAAGAGGATGCGCCATTATGCACGGTATACCACAAGAAAGCTAATTTTTAGCCTATTCGAATGGTACCTCTCCCATTAAAATCGCTCCCACTGATTTTGAGGAATCAAGTCCCGAAATCTTCGGACCCTGGTCCTCCAATTCCGGCCATTATCATTTTCCCGAGTTTTGACGCTGCCCAACACCCCAGCCGCCACTATTGTTTACCTTTTTTTCAAGAGGATGCGCCATTATGCACGGTATACCACGAGAAAGCTTATTTTTAGCCCATTCGAATGGTACCTGTCGCATTAAAATCGCTCCCACTGATTTTGAGGAATCAAGTCCCGATATTTTCGGACCCTGGTTCGCCAATACTGGCCATTATCATTTTCCCGGGTTTGATGCTGCCCAACAGTCCAGCCGCCATTATTGTTTACCTTTTTTTCAAGGTATGCGCCATTATGCACGGTATACCACGAGAAAGCTAATTTTTAGCCCATTCGAATGGTACCTGTCCCATTAAAATCGCTCCCACTGATTTTGAGGATTCAAGTCCCGAAATCTTCGGACCTTGGTTCGCCAATACTGGCCATTATCATTTTCCCGGGCTTGACGCTGCCCAACACCAACAGCACGGAATACCACGAGAAAGCTAATTTTTAGCCCATTCGAATGGTACCTGTCCCATTAAAATCGGTCCCATTGATTTTAAGGAATCAAATACCGATATTTTCGGACCCTGGTTCGCCAATACTGGGATTTATCTTTTTCCCGAGTTTTGACGCTGCCCAACACCCCAGCCGCCATTATTGTTTACCTTTTTTTTAAGAGGATGCGCCATTATGCACGGTATACCACAAGAAAGCTAATTTTTAGCCTATTCGAATGGTACCTCTCCCATTAAAATCGCTCCCACTGATTTTGAGGAATCAAGTCCCGAAATCTTCGGACCCTGGTCCTCCAATTCCGGCCATTATCATTTTCCCGAGTTTTGACGCTGCCCAACACCCCAGCCGCCACTATTGTTTACCTTTTTTTCAAGAGGATGCGCCATTATGCACGGTATACCACGAGAAAGCTTATTTTTAGCCCATTCGAATGGTACCTGTCGCATTAAAATCGCTCCCACTGATTTTGAGGAATCAAGTCCCGATATTTTCGGACCCTGGTTCGCCAATACTGGCCATTATCATTTTCCCGGGTTTGATGCTGCCCAACAGTCCAGCCGCCATTATTGTTTACCTTTTTTCAAGAGGATGCGCCATTATGCACGGTATACCACGAGAAAGCTAATTTTTAGCCCATTCGAATGGTACCTGTCCCATTAAAATCGCTCCCACTGATTTTGAGGAATCAAATACCGATATTTTCGGACCCTGGTTCGCCAATTCTGGCCATTATCATTTCCCCGGGTTTGACGCTGCCCAATACCCCAGCCGCCATTGTTGTTTACCTTTTTTTTAAGAGGATGCGCCATTATGCACGGTATACCACGAGAAAGCTAATTTTTAGCCCATTCGAATGGTACCTAACCCATTTAAATCGGTCCCATTGATTTTATGGAATCAAGTCCCGATATTTTCGGACCCTGGTTCGCCAATACTGGCCATTATCATTTTCCCGAGATTTGGCGCTGCCCAACACCCCAGCCGCCATTATTGTTTACCTTTTTTTAAGAGGATGCGCCATTATGCACGGTATACCACGAGAAAGCTAATTTTTAGCCCATTCGAATGGTACCTGTCCCATTTAAATCGGTCCCACTGAATTTGAGGAATCAAGTCCCGAAATTTTCGGACCCTGGTTCGCCAATACTGGCCATTATCATTTCCCCGGGTTTGACGCTGCCCAATACCCCAGCCGCCATTGTTGTTTACCTTTTTGTCAAGACGATGCGCCATTATGCACGGTATACCACAAGAAAGCTAATTTTTAGCCCATTCGAATGGTACCTGTCCCATTTAAATCGGTCCCACTGAATTTGAGGAATCAAGTCCCGAAATTTTCGGACCCTGGTTCGCCAATACTGGCCATTATCATTTCCCCGGGTTTGACGCTGCCCAATACCCCAGCCGCCATTGTTGTTTACCTTTTTTGTCAAGACGATGCGCCATTATGCACGGTATACCACAAGAAAGCTAATTTTTAGCCCATTCGAATGGTACCTGTCCCATTAAAATCGCTCCCACTGATTTTGAGGATTCAAGTCCCGAAATCTTCGGACCTTGGTTCGCCAATACTGGCCATTATCATTTTCCCGGGCTTGACGCTGCCCAACACCCCAGCCGCCATTATTGTTTACCTTTTTTGTCAAGACGATGCGCCATTATGCACGGTATACCACAAGAAAGCTAATTTTTAGCCCATTCGAATGGTACCTGTCCCATTTAAATCGGTCCCATTGATTTTAAGGAATCAAATACCGATATTTTCGGACCCTGGTTCGCCAATACTGGGATTTATCTTTTTCCCGAGTTTTGACGCTGCCCAACACCCCAGCCGCCATTATTGTTTACCTTTTTTCAAGAGAATGCGCCATTATGCACGGTATACCACAAGAAAGCTAATTTTTAGCCTATTCGAATGGTACCTGTCCCATTTAAATCGGTCCCACTGAATTTGAGGAATCAAGTCCCGAAATTTTCGGACCCTGGTTCGCCAATACTGGCCATTATCATTTCCCCGGGTTTGACGCTGCCCAATACCCCAGCCGCCATTGTTGTTTACCTTTTTTGTCAAGACGATGCGCCATTATGCACGGTATACCACAAGAAAGCTAATTTTTAGCCCATTCGAATGGTACCTGTCCCATTAAAATCGCTCCCACTGATTTTGAGGATTCAAGTCCCGAAATCTTCGGACCTTGGTTCGCCAATACTGGCCATTATCATTTTCCCGGGCTTGACGCTGCCCAACACCCCAGCCGCCATTATTGTTTACCTTTTTTTGTCAAGACGATGCGCCATTATGCACGGTATACCACAAGAAAGCTAATTTTTAGCCCATTCGAATGGTACCTGTCCCATTTAAATCGGTCCCATTGATTTTAAGGAATCAAATACCGATATTTTCGGACCCTGGTTCGCCAATACTGGGATTTATCTTTTTCCCGAGTTTTGACGCTGCCCAACACCCCAGCCGCCATTATTGTTTACCTTTTTTTCAAGAGAATGCGCCATTATGCACGGTATACCACAAGAAAGCTAATTTTTAGCCTATTCGAATGGTACCTGTCCCATTTAAATCGGTCCCACTGAATTTGAGGAATCAAGTCCCGAAATTTTCGGACCCTGGTTCGCCAATACTGGCCATTATCATTTCCCCGGGTTTGACGCTGCCCAATACCCCAGCCGCCATTGTTGTTTACCTTTTTTGTCAAGACGATGCGCCATTATGCACGGTATACCACAAGAAAGCTAATTTTTAGCCCATTCGAATGGTACCTGTCCCATTAAAATCGCTCCCACTGATTTTGAGGATTCAAGTCCCGAAATCTTCGGACCTTGGTTCGCCAATACTGGCCATTATCATTTTCCCGGGCTTGACGCTGCCCAACACCCCAGCCGCCATTATTGTTTACCTTTTTTGTCAAGACGATGCGCCATTATGCACGGTATACCACAAGAAAGCTAATTTTTAGCCCATTCGAATGGTACCTGTCCCATTTAAATCGGTCCCATTGATTTTAAGGAATCAAATACCGATATTTTCGGACCCTGGTTCGCCAATACTGGGATTTATCTTTTTCCCGAGTTTTGACGCTGCCCAACACCCCAGCCGCCATTATTGTTTACCTTTTTTCAAGAGAATGCGCCATTATGCACGGTATACCACAAGAAAGCTAATTTTTAGCCTATTCGAATGGTACCTGTCCCATTTAAATCGGTCCCACTGAATTTGAGGAATCAAGTCCCGAAATTTTCGGACCCTGGTTCGCCAATACTGGCCATTATCATTTCCCCGGGTTTGACGCTGCCCAATACCCCAGCCGCCATTGTTGTTTACCTTTTTTGTCAAGACGATGCGCCATTATGCACGGTATACCACAAGAAAGCTAATTTTTAGCCCATTCGAATGGTACCTGTCCCATTAAAATCGCTCCCACTGATTTTGAGGATTCAAGTCCCGAAATCTTCGGACCTTGGTTCGCCAATACTGGCCATTATCATTTTCCCGGGCTTGACGCTGCCCAACACCCCAGCCGCCATTATTGTTTACGTTTTTTGTCAAGACGATGCGCCATTATGCACGGTATACCACAAGAAAGCTAATTTTTAGCCCATTCGAATGGTACCTGTCCCATTTAAATCGGTCCCACTGAATTTGAGGAATCAAGTCCCGAAATTTTCGGACCCTGGTTCGCCAATACTGGCCATTATCATTTTCCCGGGCTTGACGCTGCCCAACACCCCAGCCGCCATTATTGTTTACCTTTTTTGTCAAGACGATGCGCCATTATGCACGGTATACCACAAGAAAGCTAATTTTTAGCCCATTCGAATGGTACCTGTCCCATTTAAATCGGTCCCATTGATTTTAAGGAATCAAATACCGATATTTTCGGACCCTGGTTCGCCAATACTGGGATTTATCTTTTTCCAGAGTTTTGACGCTGCCCAACACCCCAGCCGCCATTATTGTTTACCTTTTTTTCAAGAGAATGCGCCATTATGCACGGTATACCACGAGAAAGCTAATTTTAAGCCCATTCGAATGGTACCTGTCCCATTAAAATCGCTCCCACTGATTTTGAGGATTCAAGTCCCGAAATCTTCGGACCTTGGTTCGCCAATACTGGCCATTATCATTTTCCCGGGCTTGACGCTGCCCAACACCCCAGCCGCCATTATTGTTTACGTTTTTTGTCAAGACGATGCGCCATTATGCACGGTATACCACAAGAAAGCTAATTTTTAGCCCATTCGAATGGTACCTGTCCCATTTAAATCGGTCCCACTGAATTTGAGGAATCAAGTCCCGAAATTTTCGGACCCTGGTTCGCCAATACTGGCCATTATCATTTCCCCGGGTTTGACGCTGCCCAATACCCCAGCCGCCATTGTTGTTTACCTTTTTTGTCAAGACGATGCGCCATTATGCACGGTATTCCACGAGAAAGCTTATTTTTAGCCCATTCGAATGGTCCCTGTCCCATTAAAATCTCTTTCACTGATTTTGAGGAATCAAATACCGATATTTTCGGACCCTGGTTTGCCAATACCCCAGCCGCCATTATTAATGTTTACCTTTTTTTAAAGAGGATGCGCCATTATGCACGGTATATCACGAGAAAGCTAATTTTTAGCCCATTCGAATGGTACCTGTCCCATTAAAATCGCTCCCACTGATTTTGAGGCATCAAATACCGATATTTTCGGACCCTGGTTCGCCAATACTGGCCATTATCATTTCCCCGGGTTTGACGCTGCCCAATACCCCAGCCGCCATTGTTGTTTACCTTTTTTTTTTAAGAGGATGCGCCATTATGCACGGTATACCACAAGAAAGCTAATTTTTATCCCATTCGAATGGTACCTGTCCCATTTAAATCCGTCCCACTGAATTTGAGGAATCAAGTCCCGAAATTTTCGGACCCTGGTTCGCCAATACTGGCCATTATCATTTCCCCGGGTTTGACGCTGCCCAATACCCCAGCCGCCATTGTAGTTTACCTTTTTTGTCAAGACGATGCGCCATTATGCACGGTATACCACAAGAAAGCTAATTTTTAGCCCATTCGAATGGTACCTGTCCCATTTAAATCGGTCCCATTGATTTTGAGGAATCAAGTCCCGAAATTTTCGGACCCTGGTTCGCCAATACTGGCCATTATCAATTTCCCGAGCTTTTACGCTGCCAAATACCCCAGCCGCCATTATTGTTTACCTTTTTTTCAAGAGGTTGCGCCATTATGCACGGTATACCACGAGAAAGCTTATTTTTAGCCCATTCGAATGGTACCTGTCCCATTAAAATCGCTCCCACTGATTTTGAGGATTCAAGTCCCGAAATCTTCGGACCTTGGTTCGCCAATACTGGCCATTATCATTTTCCCGAGTTTTGACGCTGCCCAATACCCCAGCCGCCATTGTTGTTTACCTTTTTTGTCAAGACGATGCGCCATTATGCACGGTATACCACAAGAAAGCTAATTTTTATCTTATTCGAATGGTACCTGTCCTATTTAAATCGGTCCCATAGATTTAAAGGAATCAAATACCGATATTTTCGGACCCTGGTTCGCCAATACTGGCCATTATCATTTTCCCGAGTTTTGACGCTGCCCAACACCCCAGCCGCCGTTATTAATGTTTACCTTTTTTTAAAGAGGATGCGCCATTATGCACGGTATACCACAAGAAAGCTAATTTTTAGCCTATTCGAATGGTACCTCTCCCATTAAAATCGCTCCTACAGATTTTGAGGAATCAAGTCCCGAAATCTTCGGACCCTGGTTCTCCAATTCTGGCCATTATCATTTTCCCGAGTTTTGACGCTGCCCAACACCCCAGCCGCCATTAATGTTTACCTTTTTTTAAAGAGGATGCGCCATTATGTACGGTATACCACAAGAAAGCTAATTTTAGCCTATTCGAATGGTACCTGTCCCATTAAAATCGCTCCTACAGATTTTGAGGAATCAAGTCCCGAAATCTTCGGACCTTGGTTCGCCAATACTGGCCATTATCATTTTCCCGAGTTTTGACGCTGCCCAACACCCCAGCCGCCGTTATTAATGTTTACCTTTTTTTAAAGAGGATGCGCCATTATGCACGGTATACCACAAGAAAGCTAATTTTTAGCCTATTCGAATGGTACCTCTCCCATTAAAATCGCTCCTACAGATTTTGAGGAATCAAGTCCCGAAATCTTCGGACCCTGGTTCTCCAATTCTGGCCATTATCATTTTCCCGAGTTTTGACGCTGCCCAACACCCCAGCCGCCGTTATTATTGTTTACCTTTTTTTAAAGAGGTTGCGCCATTATGCACGGTATACCACGAGAAAGCTTATTTTTAGCCCATTCGAATGGTACCTGTCCCATTAAAATCGCTCCCACTGATTTTGAGGATTCAAGTCCCGAAATCTTCGGACCTTGGTTCGCCAATACTGGCCATTATCATTTTCCCGAGTTTTGACGCTGCCCAATACCCCAGCCGCCATTGTAGTTTACCTTTTTTGTCAAGACGATGCGCCATTATGCACGGTATACTACAAGAAAGCTAATTTTTAGCCCATTCGAATGGTCCCTGTCCCATTAAAATCGGTCCCACTGATTTTGAGGAATCAAATACCGATATTTTCGGATCCTGGTTCGCCAATACTGGCCATATTCATTTTCCCGAGTTTTGACGCTGCGCAACACCCCAGCCGCCATTATTGTTTACCTTTTTTTCAAGAGGATGCGCCATTATGCACGGTATACCACGAGAAAGCTTATTTTTAGCCCATTCGAATGGTACCTGTCCCATTAAAATCGCTCCCACTGATTTTGAGGATTCAAGTCCCGAAATCTTCGGACCTTGATTCGCCAATACTGGCCATTATCATTTTCGCGAGTTTTGACGCTGCCCAATACCCCAGCCGCCATTGTTGTTTACCTTTTTTGTCAAGACGATGCGCCATTATGCACGGTATACCACGAGAAAGCTTATTTTTAGCCCATTCGAATGGTCCCTGTCCCATTAAAATCGGTCCCACTGATTTTGAGGAATCAAATACCGATATTTTCGGATCCTGGTTCGCCAATTCTGGCCATTATCATTTTCCCGAGTTTTGACGCTGCCCAACACCCCAGCCGCCTTTATTAATGTTTACCTTTTTTTAAAGAGGATGCGCCATTATGCACGGTATACCACAAGAAAGCTAATTTTTAGCCTATTCGAATGGTACCTCTCCCATTAAAATCGCTCCTACAGATTTTGAGGAATCAAGTCCCGAAATCTTCGGACCCTGGTTCTCCAATTCTGGCCATTATCATTTTCCCGAGTTTTGACGCTGCCCAACACCCCAGCCGCCATTAATGTTTACCTTTTTTTAAAGAGGATGCGCCATTATGTACGGTATACCACAAGAAAGCTAATTTTAGCCTATTCGAATGGTACCTCTCCCATTAAAATCGCTCCTACAGATTTTGAGGAATCAAGTCCCGAAATCTTCGGACCCTGGTTCTCCAATTCTGGCCATTATCATTTTCCCGAGTTTTGACGCTGCCCAATACCCCAGCCGCCATTGTAGTTTACCTTTTTTGTCAAGACGATGCGCCATTATGTACGGTATACCACAAGAAAGCTAATTTTAGCCTATTCGAATGGTACCTCTCCCATTAAAATCGCTCCTACAGATTTTGAGGAATCAAGTCCCGAAATCTTCGGACCCTGGTTCTCCAATTCTGGCCATTATCATTTTCCCGAGTTTTGACGCTGCCCAATACCCCAGCCGCCATTGTAGTTTACCTTTTTTGTCAAGACGATGCGCCATTATGCACGGTATACCACAAGAAAGCTTATTTTTAGCCCATTCGAATGGTACCTGTCCCATTTAAATCGGTCCCATTGATTTTGAGGAATCAAGTCCCGAAATTTTCGGACCCTGGTTCGCCAATACTGGCCATTATCAATTTCCCGAGCTTTTACGCTGCCAAATACCCCAGCCGCCATTATTGTTTACCTTTTTTTCAAGAGGTTGCGCCATTATGCACGGTATACCACGAGAAAGCTTATTTTTAGCCCATTCGAATGGTCCCTGTCCCATTAAAATCGGTCCCACTGATTTTGAGGAATCAAATACCGATATTTTCGGATCCTGGTTCGCCAATACTGGCCATTATCATTTTCTCGAGTTTTGACGCTGCCCAACACCCCAGCCGCCATTATTGTTTACCTTTTTTTCAAGAGGATGCGCCATTATGCACGGTATACCACGAGAAAGCTTATTTTTAGCCCATTCGAATGGTACCTGTCCCATTAAAATCGCTCCTACTGATTTTGAGGATTCAAGTCCCGAAATCTTCGGACCTTGGTTCGCCAATACTGGCCATTATCATTTTCGCGAGTTTTGACGCTGCCCAATACCCCAGCCGCCATTGTTGTTTACCTTTTTTGTCAAGACGATGCGCCATTATGCACGGTATACCACGAGAAAGCTTATTTTTAGCCCCTTCGAATGGTCCCTGTCCCATTAAAATCGGTCCCACTGATTTTGAGGAATCAAATACCAATATTTTCGGATCCTGGTTCGCCAATTCTGGCCATTATCATTTTCCCGAGTTTTGACGCTGCCCAACACCCCAGCCGCCGTTATTAATGTTTACCTTTTTTGTCAAGACGATGCGCCATTATGCACGGTATACCACAAGAAAGCTAATTTTTATCCCATTCGAATGGTACCTGTCCCATTTAAATCGGTCCCATAGATTTAAAGCAGAGGTCGGCACGGCCCTATCTCGGGGGCATAGGAAATTTCTCTGCCCGAGCTCTGCCACACACACACAGTATACATGTGTGAAACGTCATGCTCAAAGCCTACTTTCTGCTATACGTTACTAACACTAATGCGGTAAAATCATATCAATGTATTGGGGTGCCGACCTCTGATTTAAAGGAATCAAATACCGATATTTTCGGACCCTGGTTCGCCAATACTGGCCATTATCATTTTCCCGAGTTTTGACGCTGCCCAACACCCCAGCCGCCGTTATTAATGTTTACCTTTTTTTTAAAGAGGATGCGCCATTATGCACGGTATACTACAAGAAAGCTAATTTTTAGCCCATTCGAATGGTCCCTGTCCCATTAAAATCGGTCCCACTGATTTTGAGGAATCAAATACCGATATTTTCGGATCCTGGTTCGCCAATACTGGCCATTATCATTTTCTCGAGTTTTGACGCTGCCCAACACCCCAGCCGCCATTATTGTTTACCTTTTTTTCAAGAGGATGCGCCATTATGCACGGTATACCACGAGAAAGCTTATTTTTAGCCCATTCGAATGGTACCTGTCCCATTAAAATCGCTCCTACTGATTTTGAGGATTCAAGTCCCGAAATCTTCGGACCTTGGTTCGCCAATACTGGCCATTATCATTTTCGCGAGTTTTGACGCTGCCCAATACCCCAGCCGCCATTGTTGTTTACCTTTTTTGTCAAGACGATGCGCCATTATGCACGGTATACCACGAGAAAGCTTATTTTTAGCCCCTTCGAATGGTCCCTGTCCCATTAAAATCGGTCCCACTGATTTTGAGGAATCAAATACCAATATTTTCGGATCCTGGTTCGCCAATTCTGGCCATTATCATTTTCCCGAGTTTTGACGCTGCCCAACACCCCAGCCGCCGTTATTAATGTTTACCTTTTTTGTCAAGACGATGCGCCATTATGCACGGTATACCACAAGAAAGCTAATTTTTATCCCATTCGAATGGTACCTGTCCCATTTAAATCGGTCCCATAGATTTAAAGCAGAGGTCGGCACGGCCCTATCTCGGGGGCATAGGAAATTTCTCTGCCCGAGCTCTGCCACACACACACAGTATACATGTGTGAAACGTCATGCTCAAAGCCTACTTTCTGCTATACGTTACTAACACTAATGCGGTAAAATCATATCAATGTATTGGGGTGCCGACCTCTGATTTAAAGGAATCAAATACCGATATTTTCGGACCCTGGTTCGCCAATACTGGCCATTATCATTTTCCCGAGTTTTGACGCTGCCCAACACCCCAGCCGCCGTTATTAATGTTTACCTTTTTTTAAAGAGGATGCGCCATTATGCACGGTATACTACAAGAAAGCTAATTTTTAGCCCATTCGAATGGTCCCTGTCCCATTAAAATCGGTCCCACTGATTTTGAGGAATCAAATACCGATATTTTCGGATCCTGGTTCGCCAATACTGGCCATTATCATTTTCCCGAGTTTTGACGCTGCCCAACACCCCAGCCGCCATTATTGTTTACCTTTTTTCAAGAGGATGCGCCATTATGCACGGTATACCACGAGAAAGCTTATTTTTAGCCCATTCGAATGGTACCTGTCCCATTAAAATCGCTCCCACTGATTTTGAGGATTTAAGTCCCGAAATCTTCGGACCCTGGTTCGCCAATACTGGCCATTATCAATTTCCCCAGCTTTTTCGCTGCCAAATACCCCAGCCGCCATTATTGTTTACCTTTTTTTCAAGAGGATGCGCCATTATGCACGGTATACCACGAGAAAGCTTATTTTTAGCCCATTCGAATGGTCCCTGTCCCATTAAAATCGGTCCCACTGATTTTGAGGAATCAAATACCGATATTTTCGGATCCTGGTTCGCCAATTCTGGCCATTATCATTTTCCCGAGTTTTGACGCTGCCCAACACCCCAGCCGCCGTTATTAATGTTTACCTTTTTCTAAAGAGGATGCGCCAATATGCACGGTATACCACGAGAAAGCTAATTTTTAGCTTATTCGAATGGTACCGGTCCCATTTAAATTGCTCCCACAGATTTTGAGGAATCAAGTCCCGAAATCTTCGGACCCTGGTTCGCCAATTTTGGCCATTATCATTTTCCCGAGTTTTGACGCTGCCCAACACCCCAGCCGCCATTAATGTTTACCTTTTTTTAAAGAGGATGCGCCATTATGCACGGTATACCACAAGAAAGCTAATTTTTATCCCATTCGAATGGTACCTGTCCCATTTAAATCGGTCCCATAGATTTAAAGGAATCAAATACCGATATTTTCGGACCCTGGTTCGCCAATACTGGCCATTATCATTTTCCCGAGTTTTGACGCTGCCCAACACCCCAGCCGCCGTTATTAATGTTTACCTTTTTTTAAAGAGGATGCGCCATTATGCACGGTATACTACAAGAAAGCTAATTTTTAGCCCATTCGAATGGTCCCTGTCCCATTAAAATCGGTCCCACTGATTTTGAGGAATCAAATACCGATATTTTCGGATCCTGGTTCGCCAATACTGGCCATTATCATTTTCCCCAATTTTGACGCTGCCCAACACCCCAGCCGCCATTATTGTTTACCTTTTTTCAAGAGGATGCGCCATTATGCACGGTATACCACGAGAAAGCTTATTTTTAGCCCATTCGAATGGTCCCTGTCCCATTAAAATCGGTCCCACTGATTTTGAGGAATCAAATACCGATATTTTCGGATCCTGGTTCGCAAATTCTGGCCATTATCATTTTCCCGAGTTTTGACGCTGCCCAACACCCCAGCCGCCGTTATTAATGTTTACCTTTTTCTAAAGAGGATGCGCCAATATGCACGGTATACCACGAGAAAGCTAATTTTTAGCTTATTCGAATGGTACCGGTCCCATTTAAATTGCTCCTACAGATTTTGAGGAATCAAGTCCCGAAATCTTCGGACCCTGGTTCTCCAATTCTGGCCATTATCATTTTCCCGAGTTTTGACGCTGCCCAACACCCCAGCCGCCATTATTGTTACCTTTTTTCAAGAGGATGCGCCATTATGCACGGTATACTACGAGAAAGCTTATTTTTAGCCCATTCGAATGGTACCTGTCCCATTAAAATCGCTCCCACTGATTTTGAGGATTTAAGTCCCGAAATCTTCGGACCCTGGTTCGCCAATACTGGCCATTATCAATTTCCCCAGCTTTTACGCTGCCAAATACCCCAGCCGCCATTATTGTTTACCTTTTTTTCAAGAGGATGCGCCATTATTCACGGTATACCACGAGAAAGCTTATTTTTAGCCCATTCGAATGGTACCTGTCCCATTAAAATCGCTCCCACTGATTTTGAGGATTCAAGTCCCGAAATCTTCGGACCTTGGTTCGCCAATACTGGCCATTATCATTTTCCCGAGTTTTGACGCTGCCCAATACCCCAGCCGCCATTGTTGTTTACCTTTTTTGTCAAGACGATGCGCCATTATGCACGGAATTCCACGAGAAAGCTAATTTTTAGCCCATTCGAATGGTACCTATCCCATTAAAATTCCATGTCCCATGCTGCCCAACAGTCCAGCCGCCATTATTGTTTACCTTTTTTTCAAGAGGATGCGCCATTATGCACGGAATACCACGAGAAAGCTAATTTTTAGCCTATTCGAATGGTCCCTGTCCCATTAAAATCTCTTTCACTGATTTTGAGGAATCAAATACCGATATTTTCGGACCCTGGTTTGCCAATACCCCAGCCGCCATTATTAATGTTTACCTTTTTTTAAAGAGGATGCGCCATTATGCACGGTATATCACGAGAAAGCTAATTTTTAGCCCATTCGAATGGTACCTGTCCCATTTAAATCGGTCCCACTGAATTTGAGGAATCAAGTCCCGAAATTTTCGGACCCTGGTTCGCCAATACTGGCCATTATCATTTCCCCGGGTTTGACGCTGCCCAATACCCCAGCCGCCATTGTAGTTTACCTTTTTTGCCAAGACGATGCGCCATTATGCACGGTATACCACAAGAAAGCTTATTTTTAGCCCATTCGAATGGTACCTGTCCCATTAAAATCGCTCCCACTGATTTTGAGGATTCAAGTCCCGAAATCTTCGGACCTTGGGTCGCCAATACTGGGCATTATCATTTTCCCGAGTTTTGACGCTGCCAAATACCCCAGCCGCCATTATTGTTTACCTTTTTTTCAAGAGGTTGCGCCATTATGCACGGTATACCACGAGAAAGCTTATTTTTAGCCCATTCGAATGGTACCTGTCCCATTAAAATCGCTCCCACTGATTTTGAGGATTCAAGTCCCGAAATCTTCGGACCTTGGGTCGCCAATACTGGCCATTATCATTTTCCCGAGTTTTGACGCTGCCCAATACCCCAGCCGCCATTGTTGTTTTACCTTTTTTGTCAAGACGATGCGCCATTATGCACGGTATACCACAAGAAAGCTAATTTTTAGCCCATTCGAATGGTACCTGTCCCATTAAAATCGCTCCCACTGATTTTGAGGATTCGAGTCCCGAAATCTTCGGACCTTGGGTCGCCAATACTGGCCATTATCATTTTCCCGAGTTTTGACGCTGCCCAATACCCCAGCCGCCATTGTTGTTTACCTTTTTTTAAAGAGGATGCGCCATTATGCACGGTATACCACAAGAAAGCTAATTTTTAGCCCATTCGAATGGTACCTGTCCCATTAAAATCGCTTCCACTGATTTTGAGGAATCAAATACCGATATTTTCGGACCCTGGTTCGCCAATACTGGCCATTATCATTTCCCCGGGTTTGACGCTTCCCAATACCCCAGCCGCCATTGTTGTTTACCTTTTTTTTTAAGAGGATGCGCCATTATGCACGGTATACCACAAGAAAGCTAATTTTTAGCCCATTCGAATGGTACCTGTCCCATTTAAATCGGTCCCACTGAATTTGAGGAATCAAGTCCCGAAATTTTCGGACCCTGGTTCGCCAATACTGGCCATTATCATTTCCCGGGTTTGACGCTGCCCAATACCCCAGCCGCCATTGTAGTTTACCTGTCCCATTTAAATCGGTCTCATTGATTTTAAGGAATCAAGTCCCGATATTTTCGGACCCTGGTTCGCCAATACTGGCCATTATCATTTCCCCGGGTTTGACGCTGCCCAATACCCCAGCCGCCATTGTTGTTTACCTTTTTTAAAGAGGATGCGCCATTATGCACGGTATACCACAAGAAAGCTAATTTTTAGCCCATTCGAATGGTACCTGTCCCATTAAAATCGCTTCCACTGATTTTGAGGATTCAAGTCCCGAAATCTTCGGACCTTGGGTCGCCAATACTGGGCATTATCATTTTCCCGAGTTTTGACGCTGCCAAATACCCCAGCCGCCATTATTGTTTACCTTTTTTTCAAGAGGGTGCGCCATTATGCACGGTATACCACGAGAAAGCTTATTTTTAGCCCATTCGAATGGTACCTGTCCCATTAAAATCGCTCCCACTGATTTTGAGGATTCAAGTCCCGAAATCTTCGGACCTTGGTTCGCCAATACTGGCCATTATCATTTCCCCGGGTTTGACGCTGCCCAATACCCCAGCCGCCATTGTTGTTTACCTTTTTTGTCAAGACGATGCGCCATTATGCACGGTATACCACAAGAAAGCTTATTTTTAGCCCATTCGAATGGTACCTGTCCCATTAAAATCGCTCCCACTGATTTTGAGGATTCAAGTCCCGAAATCTTCGGACCTTGGGTCGCCAATACTGGCCATTATCATTTTCCCGAGTTTTGACGCTGCCCAATACCCCAGCCGCCATTGTTGTTTACCTTTTTTTAAAGAGGATGCGCCATTATGCACGGTATACCACAAGAAAGCTAATTTTTAGCCCATTCGAATGGTACCTGTCCCATTAAAATCGCTTCCACTGATTTTGAGGAATCAAATACCGATATTTTCGGACCCTGGTTCGCCAATACTGGCCATTATCATTTCCCCGGGTTTGACGCTTCCCAATACCCCAGCCGCCATTGTTGTTTACCTTTTTTTTTAAGAGGATGCGCCATTATGCACGGTATACCACAAGAAAGCTAATTTTTAGCCCATTCGAATGGTACCTGTCCCATTTAAATCGGTCCCACTGAATTTGAGGAATCAAGTCCCGATATTTTCGGACCCTGGTTCGCCAATACTGGCCATTATCATTTCCCCGGGTTTGACGCTTCCCAATACCCCAGCCGCCATTGTTGTTTACCTTTTTTTTTAAGAGGATGCGCAATTATGCACGGTATACCACAAGAAAGCTAATTTTTAGCCTATTCGAATGGACCCTCTCCCATTAAAATCGCTCCCACTGATTTTGAGGATTCAAGTCCCGAAATCTTCGGAACTTGGTTCGCCAATACTGGCCATTATCATTTTCCCGGGCTTGACGCTGCCCAACACCCCAGCCGCCATTATTGTTTACCTTTTTTCAAGAGGTTGCGCCATTATGCACGGTATACCACGAGAAAGCTTATTTTTAGCCCATTCGAATGGTACCTGTCCCATTAAAATCGCTCCCACTGATTTTGAGGATTCAAGTCCCGAAATCTTCGGACCTTGGTTCGCCAATACTGGCCATTATCATTTTCCCGGGCTTGACGCTGCGCAACACCCCAGCCGCCATTATTGTTTACCTTTTTTCAAGAGGATGCGCCATTATGCACGGTATACCACGAGAAAGCTTATTTTTAGCCCATTCGAATGGTACCTGTCCCATTAAAATCGCTCCCACTGATTTTGAGGATTCAAGTCCCGAAATCTTCGGACCTTGGATCGCCAATACTGGCCATTATCATTTTCCCGGGCTTGACGCTGCCCAACACCCCAGCCGCCATTATTGTTTACCTTTTTTCAAGAGGTTACGCCATTATGCACGGTATACCACGAGAAAGCTAATTTTTAGCCCATTCGAATGGTACCTGTCCCATTAAAATCCCATGTCCCATGCTGCCCAACAGTCCAGCCGCCATTATTGTTTACCTTTTTTCAAGAGGTTGCGCCATTATGCACGGTATACCACGAGAAAGCTTATTTTTAGCCCATTCGAATGGTACCTGTCCCATTAAAATCGCTCCCACTGATTTTGAGGATTCAAGTCCCGAAATCTTCGGACCTTGGTTCGCCAATACTGGCCATTATCATTTTCCCGGGCTTGACGCTGCCCAACACCCCAGCCGCCATTATTGTTTACCTTTTTTTCAAGAGGATGCGCCATTATGCACGGTATACCACGAGAAAGCTTATTTTTAGCCCATTCGAATGGTACCTGTCCCATTAAAATCGCTCCCACTGATTTTGAGGATTCAAGTCCCGAAATCTTCGGACCTTGGATCGCCAATACTGGCCATTATCATTTTCCCGGGCTTGACGCTGCCCAACACCCCAGCCGCCATTATTGTTTACCTTTTTTTCAAGAGGTTACGCCATTATGCACGGTATACCACGAGAAAGCTAATTTTTAGCCCATTCGAATGGTACCTGTCCCATTAAAATCCCATGTCCCATGCTGCCCAACAGTCCAGCCGCCATTATTGTTTACCTTTTTTTCAAGAGGATGCGCCATTATGCACGGTATACCACGAGAAAGCTAATTTTTAGCCCATTCGAATGGTACCTGTCCCATTTAAATCGGTCCCACTGATTTTGAGGAATCAAGTCCCGAAATTTTCGGACCCTGGTTCGCCAATACTGGCCATTATTATTTCCCCGGGTTTGACGCTGCCCAATACCCCAGCCGCCATTGTTGTTTACCTTTTTTGTCAAGACGATGCGCCATTATGCACGGTATACCACAAGAAAGCTAATTTTTAGCCCATTCGAATGGTAGCTGTCCCACTTAAATCGGTCCCATTGATTTTGAGGAATCAAGTCCCGAAATTTTCGGACCCTGGTTCGCCAATACTGGCCATTATCAATTTCCCGAGCTTTTACGCTGCCAAATACCCCAGCCGCCATTATTGTTTACCTTTTTTTTCAAGAGGATGCGCCATTATGCACGGTATACCACGAGAAAGCTAATTTTTAGCCCATTCGAATGGTACCTGTCCCATTAAAACCCCATGTCCCATGCTGCCCAACAGTCCAGCCGCCATTATTGTTTACCTTTTTTTCAAGAGGATGCGCCATTATGCACGGTATACCACGAGAAAGCTAATTTTTAGCCCATTCGAATGGTACCTGTCCCATTTAAATCGGTCCCACTGATTTTGAGGAATCAAGTCCCGAAATTTTCGGACCCTGGTTCGCCAATACTGGCCATTATTATTTCCCCGGGTTTGACGCTGCCCAATACCCCAGCCGCCATTGTTGTTTACCTTTTTTGTCAAGACGATGCGCCATTATGCACGGTATACCACAAGAAAGCTAATTTTTAGCCCATTCGAATGGTAGCTGTCCCACTTAAATCGGTCCCATTGATTTTGAGGAATCAAGTCCCGAAATTTTCGGACCCTGGTTCGCCAATACTGGCCATTATCAATTTCCCGAGCTTTTACGCTGCCAAATACCCCAGCCGCCATTATTGTTTACCTTTTTTTCAAGAGGATGCGCCATTATGCACGGTATACCACGAGAAAGCTAATTTTTAGCCCATTCGAATGGTACCTGTCCCATTAAAATCCCATGTCCCATGCTGCCCAACAGTCCAGCCGCCATTATTGTTTACCTTTTTTCAAGAGGATGCGCCATTATGCACGGTATACCACGAGAAAGCTAATTATTAGCCCATTCGAATGGCACCTGTCCCATTAAAATCGATCCCACAGATTTTGAGGATTCAAGTCCCGAAATCTTCGGACCTTGGTTCGCCAATACTGGCCATTATCATTTTTCCGAGTTTTGACGCTGCCCAATACCCCAGCCGCCATTGTTGTTTACCTTTTTTGTCAAGACGATGCGCCATTATGCACGGTATACCACAAGAAAGCTAATTTTTATCCCATTCGAATGGTACCTGTCCCATTTAAATCGGTCCCATAGATTTAAAGGAATCAAATACCGATATTTTCGGACCCTGGTTCGCCAATACTGGCCATTATCATTTTCCCGAGTTTTGACGCTGCCCAACACCCCAGCCGCCGTTATTAATGTTTACCTTTTTTAAAGAGGATGCGCCATTATGCACGGTATACTACAAGAAAGCTAATTTTTAGCCCATTCGAATGGTCCCTGTCCCATTAAAATCGGTCCCACTGATTTTGAGGAATCAAATACCGATATTTTCGGATCCTGGTTCGCCAATACTGGCCATTATCATTTTCCCCCAGCTTTTACGCTGCCAAATACCCCAGCCGCCATTATTGTTTACCTTTTTTTCAAGAGGATGCGCCATTATGCACGGTATACCACGAGAAAGCTAATTTTTAGCCCATTCGAATGGTACCTGTCCCATTTAAATCGGTCCCACTGATTTTGAGGAATCAAGTCCCGAAATTTTCGGACCCTGGTTCGCCAATACTGACCATTATTATTTCCCCGGGTTTGACGCTGCCCAATACCCCAGCCGCCATTGTTGTTTACCTTTTTTGTCAAGACGATGCGCCATTATGCACGGTATACCACAAGAAAGCTAATTTTTAGCCCATTTGAATGGTAGCTGTCCCACTTAAATCGGTCCCATTGATTTTGAGGAATCAAGCCCCGAAATTTTCGGACCCTGGTTCGCCAATACTGGCCATTATCAATTTCCCGAGCTTTTACGCTGCCAAATACCCCAGCCGCCATTATTGTTTACCTTTTTTTCAAGAGGATGCGCCATTATGCACGGTATACCACGAGAAAGCTAATTTTTAGCCCATTCGAATGGTACCTGTCCCATTAAAATCCCATGTCCCATGCTGCCCAACAGTCCAGCCGCCATTATTGTTTACCTTTTTTCAAGAGGATGCGCCATTATGCACGGTATACCACGAGAAAGCTAATTATTAGCCCATTCGAATGGCACCTGTCCCATTAAAATCGATCCCACAGATTTTGAGGAATCAAGTCCCGAAATCTTCGGACCCTGGTTCGCCAATACTGACCATTATCATTTCCCCGGGTTTGACGCTGCCCAATACCCCAGCCGCCATTATTGTTTACCTTTTTTGTCAAGACGATGCGCCATTAAGCACGGTATACCACGAGAAAGCTTATTTTTAGCCCATTCGAATGGCACCTGTCCCATTAAAATCGCTCCACTGATTTTGAGGAATCAAGTCCCGAAATTTTCGGACCCTGGTTCGCCAATACTGGCCATTATCAATTTCCCGAGCTTTTACGCTGCCAAATACCCCAGCCGCCATTATTGTTTACCTTTTTTTCAAGAGGATGCGCCATTATGCACGGTATACCACGAGAAAGCTAATTATTAGCCCATTCGAATGGCACCTGTCCCATTAAAATCGATCCCACAGATTTTGAGGAATCAAGTCCCGAAATCTTCGGACCCTGGTTCGCCAATACTGACCATTATCATTTCCCCGGGTTTGACGCTGCCCAATACCCCAGCCGCCATTATTGTTTACCTTTTTTTCAAGAGGATGCGCCATTATGCACGGTATACCACGAGAAAGCTTATTTTTAGCCCATTCGAATGGCACCTGTCCCATTAAAATCGCTCCACTGATTTTGAGGAATCAAGTCCCGAAATTTTCGGACCCTGGTTCGCCAATACTGGCCATTATCATTTTCCCGAGTTTTTACGCTGCCCAACACACCAGCTGCCATTATTATTGTTTACCTTTATTTCAAGAGGATGCGCCATTATGCACGGCATACCACGAGAAAGCTAATTTTTAGCCCATTCGAATGGTACCTGTCCCATTAAAATCCCATGTCCCATGCTGCCCAACAGTCCAGCCGCCATTATTGTTTACCTTTTTTTCAAGAGGATGCGCCATTATGCACGGTATACCACGAGAAAGCTAATTTTTAGCCCATTCGAATGGTACCTGTCCCATTTAAATCGGTCCCACTGATTTTGAGGAATCAAGTCCCGAAATTTTCGGACCCTGGTTCGCCAATACTGGCCATTATTATTTCCCCGGGTTTGACGCTGCCCAATACCCCAGCCGCCATTGTTGTTTACCTTTTTTGTCAAGACGATGCGCCATTATGCACGGTATACCACAAGAAAGCTAATTTTTAGCCCATTCGAATGGTAGCTGTCCCACTTAAATCGGTCCCATTGATTTTGAGGAATCAAGTCCCGAAATTTTCGGACCCTGGTTCGCCAATACTGGCCATTATCAATTTCCCGAGCTTTTACGCTGCCAAATACCCCAGCCGCCATTATTGTTTACCTTTTTCAAGAGGATGCGCCATTATGCACGGTATACCACGAGAAAGCTAATTTTTTAGCCCATTCGAATGGTACCTGTCCCATTAAAATCCCATGTCCCATGCTGCCCAACAGTCCAGCCGCCATTATTGTTTACCTTTTTTTCAAGAGGATGCGCCATTATGCACGGTATACCACGAAAGCTAATTATTAGCCCATTCGAATGGCACCTGTCCCATTAAAATCGATCCCACAGATTTTGAGGATTCAAGTCCCGAAATCTTCGGACCTTGGTTCGCCAATACTGGCCATTATCATTTTTCCGAGTTTTGACGCTGCCCAATACCCCAGCCGCCATTGTTGTTTACCTTTTTTGTCAAGACGATGCGCCATTATGCACGGTATACCACAAAGCTAATTTTTATCCCATTCGAATGGTACCTGTCCCATTTAAATCGGTCCCATAGATTTAAAGGAATCAAATACCGATATTTTCGGACCCTGGTTCGCCAATACTGGCCATTATCATTTTCCCGAGTTTTGACGCTGCCCAACACCCCAGCCGCCGTTATTAATGTTTACCTTTTTTAAAGAGGATGCGCCATTATGCACGGTATACTACAAGAAAGCTAATTTTTAGCCCATTCGAATGGTCCCTGTCCCATTAAAATCGGTCCCACTGATTTTGAGGAATCAAATACCGATATTTTCGGATCCTGGTTCGCCAATACTGGCCATTATCATTTTCCCGAGCTTTTACGCTGCCAAATACCCCAGCCGCCATTATTGTTTACCTTTTTTTCAAGAGGATGCGCCATTATGCACGGTATACCACGAGAAAGCTAATTTTTAGCCCATTCGAATGGTACCTGTCCCATTTAAATCGGTCCCACTGATTTTGAGGAATCAAGTCCCGAAATTTTCGGACCCTGGTTCGCCAATACTGACCATTATTATTTCCCCGGGTTTGACGCTGCCCAATACCCCAGCCGCCATTGTTGTTTTACCTTTTTTGTCAAGACGATGCGCCATTATGCACGGTATACCACAAGAAAGCTAATTTTTAGCCCATTTGAATGGTAGCTGTCCCACTTAAATCGGTCCCATTGATTTTGAGGAATCAAGCCCCGAAATTTTCGGACCCTGGTTCGCCAATACTGGCCATTATCAATTTCCCGAGCTTTTACGCTGCCAAATACCCCAGCCGCCATTATTGTTTACCTTTTTTCAAGAGGATGCGCCATTATGCACGGTATACCACGAGAAAGCTAATTTTTAGCCCATTCGAATGGTACCTGTCCCATTAAAATCCCATGTCCCATGCTGCCCAACAGTCCAGCCGCCATTATTGTTTACCTTTTTTCAAGAGGATGCGCCATTATGCACGGTATACCACGAGAAGCTAATTATTAGCCCATTCGAATGGCACCTGTCCCATTAAAATCGATCCCACAGATTTTGAGGAATCAAGTCCCGAAATCTTCGGACCCTGGTTCGCCAATACTGACCATTATCATTTCCCGGGTTTGACGCTGCCCAATACCCCAGCCGCCATTATTGTTTACCTTTTTTGTCAAGACGATGCGCCATTAAGCACGGTATACCACGAGAAAGCTTATTTTTAGCCCATTCGAATGGCACCTGTCCCATTAAAATCGCTCCACTGATTTTGAGGAATCAAGTCCCGAAATTTTCGGACCCTGGTTCGCCAATACTGGCCATTATCAATTTCCCGAGCTTTTACGCTGCCAAATACCCCAGCCGCCATTATTGTTTACCTTTTTTTCAAGAGGATGCGCCATTATGCACGGTATACCACGAGAAAGCTAATTATTAGCCCATTCGAATGGCACCTGTCCCATTAAAATCGATCCCACAGATTTTGAGGAATCAAGTCCCGAAATCTTCGGACCCTGGTTCGCCAATACTGACCATTATCATTTCCCCGGGGTTTGACGCTGCCCAATACCCCAGCCGCCATTATTGTTTACCTTTTTTCAAGAGGATGCGCCATTATGGGATACCCCAAGAAACCTTATTTTTAGCCCATTCGAATGGCACCTGTCCCATTAAAATCGCTCCA
>JAECYA010000417.1:0-50169 GCA_018153455.1 Drosophila parabipectinata | reverse complement strand
CATCCTCTGAAAAAAAGGTAAACATTAATAACGGCGGCTGGGGTGTTGGGCAGCGTCAAAACTCGGGAAAATGATAATGGCCAGTATTGGCGAACCAGGGTCCGAAAATGTCGGGTCTTGATTCCTCAAAATCAGTGGAAGCGATTTGAATGGGACACGTACCATTCGAATGGGCTAAAAATTAGCTTTCTTGTGGTATATCGTGCATAATGGCGCATCCTCTTGAAAAAAGGTAAACAATAATGGCGGCTGGGGTATTGGGCAGCGTCAAAACTCTCGAAAATGATAATGGCCAGAATTGGCGAACCAGGATCCGAAAATATCGGTATTTGATTGCTCAAAATCAGTCGGAGCGATTTTAATGGGACAGGTACCATTCGAATGGGCTAAAAATTAGCTTTCTCGTGGTATACCGTGCATAATGGCGCATCCTCTGTAAAAAAAGGTAAACATTAATAACGGCGGCTGGGGTGTTGGGCAGCGTCAAAACTCGGGAAAATGATAATGGCCAGTATTGGCGAACCAGGGTCCGAAAATGTCGGGTCTTGATTCCTCAAAATCAGTGGAAGCGATTTGAATGGGACACGTACCATTCGAATGGGCTAAAAATTAGCTTTCTTGTGGTATATCGTGCATAATGGCGCATCCTCTTGAAAAAAAGATAAACAATAATGGCGGCTGGGGTGTTGGGCACCGTCAAACCCGGGAAAATGATAATGGCTAGTATTGGCGAACCAGTGTCCGAAAATATCGGTATTTGATTTCTCAAAATCAGTGGGAGCTATTTTAATGGGACAGGTACCATTCGAATGGGCTAAAAATTAGCTTTCTCGTGGTATACCGTTCATAATGGCGCATTCTCTTTAAAAAAAAGGTAAGCATTAATAATGGCGGCTGGGGTATTGGCGAACCAGGGTCCGAAAATATCGGTATTTGATTCCTCAAAATCAGTGGGAGCGATTTTAATGGGACAGGTACCATTCGAATGGGCTAAAAATTAGCTTTCTCGTGGTATACCGTACATAATGGCGCATCCTCTTGAAAAAGGTAAACTATAATGGCGGCTGTGGTATTGGGCAGCGGCAAACCCAGGGAAATGATAATGGCCAGTATTGGCGAACCAGGGTCCGAAAATGTCGGGACTTGATTCCTCAAAATCAGTGGGAGCGATTTTAATGGGACACGTACCATTCGAATTGGCCAAAAATTAGCTTTCTTGTGGTATACCGTGCATAATGGCGCATCCTCTTGAAAAAAGGTAAACAATAATGGCGGCTGGGGTATTGGGCAGCGTCAAAACTCGGGAAAATGATAATGGCCAGAATTGGCGAACCAGGAACCGAAAATATCGGTATTTGATTGCTCAAAATCAGTCGGAGCGATTTTAATGGGACAGGTACCATTCGAATGGGCTAAAAATTAGCTTTCTCGTGGTATACCGTGCATAATGGCGCATTCTCTTTAAAAAAAGGTAAGCATTAATAATGGCGGCTGGGGTATTGGCGAACCAGGGTCCGAAAATATCGGTATTTGATTCCTCAAAATCAGTCGGAGCGATTTTAATGGGACAGGTACCATTCGAATGGGCTAAAAATTAGCTTTCTCGTGGTATACCGTGCATAATGGCGCATCCTCTTTAAAAAAGGTAAACATTAATAACGGCGGCTGTGGTGTTGGGCAGCGTCGAAACTCGGGAAAATGATAATGGCCAGTATTGGCGAACCAGGGTCCGAAAATATCGGTATTTGATTGCTCAAATCAGTCGGAGCGATTTTAATGGGAAAGGTACCATTCGAATTGGCTAAAAATTAGCTTTCTCGTGGTATACCGTGCATAATGGCGCATCCTCTTGAAAAAAGATAAACAATAATGGCGGCTGGGGTGTTGGGCACCGCCAAACCCGGGAAAATGATAATGGCTAGTATTGGCGAACCAGTGTCCGAAAATATCGGTATTTGATTTCTCAAAATCAGTGGGAGCTATTTTAATGGGACAGGTACCATTCGAATGGGCTAAAAATTAGCTTTCTCGTGGTATACCGTGCAAATTGGCGCATCCTCTTGAAAAAGGTAAACTATAATGGCGGCTGTGGTATTGGGCAGCGGCAAACCCAGGGAAATGATAATGGCCAGTATTGGCGAACCAGGGTCCGAAAATGTCGGGACTTTATTCCTCAAAATCAGTGGGACCGATTTTAATGGGACAGCTACCATTCGAATGGGCTAAAAATTAGCTTTCTCGTGGTATACCGTGCATAATGGCGCATCCTCTTGAAAAAAAGATAAACAATAATGGCGGCTGGGGTGTTGGGCACCGTCAAACCCGGGAAAATGATAATGGCTAGTATTGGCGAACCAGTGTCCGAAAATATCGGTATTTGATTCCTCAAAATCAGTGGGAGCGATTTTAATGGGACAGGTACCATTCGAATGGGCTAAAAATTAGCTTTCTCGTGGTATACCGTTCATAATGGCGCATTTTCTTTAAAAAAGGTAAGCATTAATAATGGCGGCTGGGGTATTGGCGAACCAGGGTCCGAAAATATCGGTATTTGATTCCTCAAAATCAGTGGGAGCGATTTTAATGGGACAGGTACCATTCGAATGGGCTAAAAATTAGCTTTCTCGTGGTATACCGTGCATAATGGCGCATCCTCTTGAAAAAAGGTAAACTATAATGGCGGCTGTGGTATTGGGCAGCGGCAAACCCAGGGAAATGATAATGGCCAGTATTGGCGAACCAGGGTCCGAAAATGTCGGGACTTTATTCCTCAAAATCAGTGGGACCGATTTTAATGGGACAGGTACCATTCGAATTGGCTAAAAATTAGCTTTCTCGTGGTATACCGTGCATAATGGCGCATCCTCTTTAAAAAAAGGTAAACATTAATAACGGCGGCTGTGGTGTTGGGCAGCGTCAAAACTCGGGAAAATGATAATGGCCAGTATTGGCGAACCAGGGTCCGAAAATGTCGGGACTTGATTCCTCAAAATCAGTGGGAGCGATTTTAATGGGACACGTACCATTCGAATTGGCCAAAAATTAGCTTTCTTGTAGTATACCGTGCATAATGGCGCATCCTCTTGAAAAAAAGGTAAACAATAATGGCGGCTGGGGTATTGGGCAGCGTCAAAACTCGGGAAAATGATAATGGCCAGAATTGGCGAACCAGGATCCGAAAATATCGGTATTTGATTGCTCAAAATCAGTCGGAGCGATTTTAATGGGACAGGTACCATTCGAATGGGCTAAAAATTAGCTTTCTCGTGGTATACCGTGCATAATGGCGCATTCTCTTTAAAAAAGGTAAGCATTAATAATGGCGGCTGGGGTATTGGCGAACCAGGGTCCGAAAATATCGGTATTTGATTCCTCAAAATCAGTCGGAGCGATTTTAATGGGACAGGTACCATTCGAATGGGCTAAAAATTAGCTTTCTCGTGGTATACCGTGCATAATGGCGCATCCTCTTTAAAAAAGGTAAACATTAATAACGGCGGCTGTGGTGTTGGGCAGCGTCGAAACTCGGGAAAATGATAATGGCCAGTATTGGCGAACCAGGGTCCGAAAATGTTGGGACTTGATTCCTCAAAATCAGTGGGAGCGATTTTAATGGGACACGTACCATTCGAATTGGCTAAAAATTAGCTTTCTTGTGGTATACCGTGCATAATGGCGCATCCTCTTGAAAAAAGGTAAACAATAATGGCGGCTGGGGTATTGGGCAGCGTCAAAACTCGGGAAAATGATAATGGCCAGAATTGGCGAACCAGGATCCGAAAATATCGGTATTTGATTGCTCAAAATCAGTCGGAGCGATTTTAATGGGACAGGTACCATTCGAATGGGCTAAAAATGAGCTTTCTCGTGGTATACCGTGCATAATGGCGCATTCTCTTTAAAAAAAGGTAAGCATTAATAATGGCGGCTGGGGTATTGGCGAACCAGGGTCCGAAAATATCGGTATTTGATTCCTCAAAATCAGTGGGAGCGATTTTAATGGGACAGGTACCATTCGAATGGGCTAAAAATTAGCTTTCTCGTGGTATACCGTGCATAATGGGTGCATCCTCTTGAAAAAAGGTAAACTATAATGGCGGCTGTGGTATTGGGCAGCGGCAAACCCAGGGAAATGATAATGGCCAGTATTGGCGAACCAGGGTCCGAAAATATCGGTATTTGATTCCTCAAAATCAGTGGGAGCGATTTTAATGGGACAGGTACCATTCGAATGGGCTAAAAATTAGCTTTCTCGTGGTATACCGTGCATAATGGGTGCATCCTCTTGAAAAAAAGGTAAACAATAATGGCGGCTGGGGTATTGGGCAGCGTCAAAACTCGGGAAAATGATAATGGCCAGTATTGGCGAACCAGGGTCCGAAAATATCGGGACTTGATTCCTCAAAATCATTGGGAGCGATTTTAATGGGACAGGTGCCATTCGAATGGGCTAAAAATTAGCTTTCTCGTGGTATACCGTGCATAATGGCGCATCCTCTTGAAAAAAAGGTAAACAATAATGGCGGCTGGACTGTTGGGCAGCATGGGACATGGAATTTTAATGGGACTGGTACCATTCGAATGGGCTAAAAATTAGCTTTCTCGTGGTATACCGTGCATAATGGCGCATCCTCTTGAAAAAAAGGTAAACAATAATGGCGGCTGGACTGTTGGGCAGCATCAAACCCGGGAAAATAATAATGGCCAGTATTGGCGAACCGGGGTCCGAAAATATCGGGACTTGATTCCTCAAAATCAGTGGGAGCGATTTTAATGGGACACGTACCATTGGAATTGGCTAAAAATTAGCTTTCTCGTGGTATACCGTGTATAATGGCACATTCTCTTAAAAAAATGGTAAACATTAATAACGGCTGGACTGTTGGGCATCATCAAACCCGAGAAAATGATAATGGCCAGTATTGGCGAACCAGGGTCCGAAAATATCGGGACTTGATTCCTCAAAATCATTGGGAGCGATTTTAATGGGACAGGTACCATTCGAATGGGCTAAAAATTAGCTTTCTCGTGGTATACCGTGCATAATGGCGCATCCTCTTGAAAAAAGGTAAACTATAATGGCGGCTGGACTGTTGGGCAGCATCAAACCTGAGAAAATGATAATGGCCAGTATTGGCGAACCAGGGTCCGAAAATATCGGGACTTTATTCCTCAAAATCAGTGGGACCGATTTTAATGGGACAGGTACCATTCGAATGGGCTAAAAATTAGCTTTCTCGTGGTATACCGTGCATAATGGCGCATTCTCTTTAAAAAAAGGTAAGCATTAATAATGGCGGCTGGGGTATTGGCGAACCAGGGTCCGAAAATATCGGTATTTGATTCCTCAAAATCAGTGGGAGCGATTTTAATGGGACAGGTACCATTCGAATGGGCTAAAAATGAGCTTTCTCGTGGTATACCGTGCATAATGGCGCATCCTCTTTAAAAAAGGTAAACATTAATAACGGCGGCTGTGGTGTTTGGCAGCGTCGAAACTCGGGAAAATGATAATGGCCAGTATTGGCGAACCAGGGTCCGAAAATGTCGGGACTTGATTCCTCAAAATCAGTGGGAGCGATTTTAATGGGACAGGTACCATTCGAATTGGCTAAAAATTAGCTTTCTTGTGGTATACCGTGCATAATGGCGCATCCTCTTGAAAAAAGGTAAACAATAATGGCGGCTGGGGTATTGGGCAGCGTCAAAACTCGGGAAAATGATAATGGCCAGAATTGGCGAACCAGGATCCGAAAATATCGGTATTTGATTGCTCAAAATCAGTCGGAGCGATTTTAATGGGACAGGTACCATTCGAATGGGCTAAAAATTAGCTTTCTCGTGGTATACCGTGCATAATGGCGCATTCTCTTTAAAAAAAGGTAAGCATTAATAATGGCGGCTGGGGTATTGGCGAACCAGGGTCCGAAAATATCGGTATTTGATTCCTCAAAATCAGTGGGAGCGATTTTAATGGGACAGGTACCATTCGAATGGGCTAAAAATTAGCTTTCTCGTGGTATACCGTGCATAATGGCGCATCCTCTTGAAAAAAGGTAAACTATAATGGCGGCTGTGGTATTGGGCAGCGGCAAACCCAGGGAAATGATAATGGCCAGTATTGGCGAACCAGGGTCCGAAAATGTCGGGACTTTATTCCTCAAAATCAGTGGGACCGATTTTAATGGGACAGGTACCATTCGAATTGGCTAAAAATTAGCTTTCTCGTGGTATACCGTGCATAATGGCGCATCCTCTTGAAAAAAAGATAAACAATAATGGCGGCTGGACTGTTGGGCAGCATCAAACCCGGGAAAATGATAATGGCCAGTATTGGCGAACCAGGGTCCGAAAATATCGGGACTTGATTCCTCAAAATCAGTGGGAGCGATTTTAATGGGACAGGTACCATTCGAATGGGCTAAAAATTAGCTTTCTCGTGGTATACCGTGCATAATGGCGCATCCTCTTGAAAAAAAGGTAAACAATAATGGCGGCTGGGGTATTGGGCAGCGTCAAAACTCGGGAAAATGATAATGGCCAGTATTGGCGAACCAGGGTCCGAAAATATCGGGACTTGATTCCTCAAAATCATTGGGAGCGATTTTAATGGGACAGGTACCATTCGAATGGGCTAAAAATTAGCTTTCTCGTGGTATACCGTGCATAATGGCGCATCCTCTTGAAAAAAAGGTAAACAATAATGGCGGCTGGACTGTTGGGCAGCATCAAACCCGGGAAAATGATAATGGCCAGTATTGGCGAACCGGGGTCCGAAAATATCGGGACTTGATTCCTCAAAATCAGTGGGAGCGATTTTAATGGGACACGTACCATTGGAATTGGCTAAAAATTAGCTTTCTCGTGGTATACCGTGCATAATGGCGCATCCTCTTTAAAAAAAGGTAAACATTAATAACGGCGGCTGGGGTGTTGGGCAGCGTCAAAACTCGGGAAAATGATAATGGCCAGTATTGGCGAACCTGGGTCCGAAAATGTCGGGACTTGATTCCTCAAAATCAGTGGGAGCGATTTTAATGGGACACGTACCATTCGAATTGGCTAAAAATTAGCTTTCTTGTGGTATACCGTGCATAATGGCGCATCCTCTTGCAAAAAAGGTAAACAATAATGGCGGCTGGGGTATTGGGCAGCGTCAAAACTCGGGAAAATGATAATGGCCAGTATTGGCGAACCAGGGTCCGAAAATATCGGTATTTGATTCCTCAAAATCAGTGGGAGCGATTTTAATGGGACAGGTACCATTCGAATTGGCTAAAAATTAGCTTTCTCGTGGTATACCGTGCATAATGGCGCATCCTCTTGAAAAAAAGATAAACAATAATGGCGGCTGGACTGTTGGGCAGCATCAAACCCGGGAAAATGATAATGGCCAGTATTGGCGAACCAGGGTCCGAAAATATCGGGACTTGATTCCTCAAAATCAGTGGGAGCGATTTTAATGGGACAGGTACCATTCGAATGGGCTAAAAATTAGCTTTCTCGTGGTATACCGTGCATAATGGAGCATCCTCTTGAAAAAAGGTAAACAATAATGGCGGCTGGGGTATTGGGCAGCGTCAAAACTCGGGAAAATGATAATGGCCAGTATTGGCGAACCAGGGTCCGAAAATATCGGGACTTGATTCCTCAAAATCATTGGGAGCGATTTTAATGGGACAGGTACCATTCGAATGGGCTAAAAATTAGCTTTCTCGTGGTATACCGTGCATAATGGCGCATCCTCTTGATAAAAAGGTAAACAATAATGGCGGCTGGGGTATTGGGCAGCGTCAAAACTCGGGAAAATGATAATGGCCAGTATTGGCGAACCAGGGTCCGAAAATATCGGGACTTGATTCCTCAAAATCAGTGGGAGCGATTTTAATGGGACAGGTACCATTCGAATGGGCTAAATATAAGCTTTCTCGTGGTATACCGTGCATAATGGTGCATCCTCTTGAAAAAGGTAAACTATAATGGCGGCTGTGGTATTGGGCAGTGGCAAATTCAGGGAAATGATAATGGCCAGTATTGGCGAACCAGGGTCCGAAAATATCGGCACTTGATTCCTCAAAATCAGTGGGAGCGATTTTAATGGGACAGGTACCATTCGAATGGGCTAAAAATTAGCTTTCTCGTGGTATACCGTGCATAATGGCGCATCCTCTTGAAAAAAGGTAAACAATAATGGCGGCTGGGGTGTTGGGCACCGTCAAACCCGGGAAAATGATAATGGCCAGTATTGGCGAACCAGTGTCCGAAAATATCGGTATTTGATTCCTCAAAATCAGTGGGAGCGATTTTAATGGGACAGGTACCATTCGAATGGGCTAAAAATTAGCTTTCTCGTGGTATACCGTGCATAATGGCGCATCCTCTTGAAAAAAAGGTAAACAATAATGGCGGCTGGACTGTTGGGCAGCATCAAACCCGGAAAATGATAATGGCCAGTATTGGCCTACCAGTGTCCGAAAATATCGGGACTTGATTCCTCAAAATCAGTGGGATAGCTTTCTCGTGGAAAAATTAGCTTTCTCGTGGTATACCGTGCATAATGGCGCATCCTCTTTAAAAAAAGGTAAACATTAATAATGGCGGCTGGGGTGTTGGGCAGCGTCAAAACTCGGGAAAATGATAATGGCCAGTATTGGCGAACCTGGGTCCGAAAATGTCGGGACTTGATTCCTCAAAATCAGTGGGAGCGATTTTAATGGGACACGTACCATTCGAATTGGCTAAAAATTAGCTTTCTTGTGGTATACCGTGCATAATGGCGCATCCTCTTGAAAAAAGGTAAACAATAATGGCGGCTGGGGTATTGGGCAGCGTCAAAACTCGGGAAAATGATAATGGCCAGAATTGGCGAACCAAGATCCGAAAATATCGGTATTTGATTCCTCAAAATCAGTCGGAGCGATTTTAATGGGACAGGTACCATTCGAATGGGCTAAAAATTAGCTTTCTCGTGGTATACCGTGCATAATGTCGCATCCTCTTTAAAAAAAGGTAAACATTAATAATGGCGGCTGGGGTATTGGCGAACCAGGGTCCGAAAATATCGGTATTTCATTCCTCAAAATCAATGGGACCGATTTAAATGGGACAGCTACCATTCGAATGGGCTAAAAATTAGCTTTCTCGTGGTATACCGTGCATAATGGCGCATCCTCTTGAAAAAAGGTAAACAATAATGGCGGGGGTGTTGGGCACCGTCAAACCCGGGAAAATGATAATGGCCAGTATTGGCGAACCAGTGTCCGAAAATATCGGTATTTGATTCCTCAAAATCAGTGGGAGCGATTTTAATGGGACAGGTACCATTCGAATGGGCTAAAAATTAGCTTTCTCGTGGTATACCGTGCATAATGGTGCATCCTCTTGAAAAAGGTAAACTATAATGGCGGCTGTGGTATTGGGCAGCGGCAAACCCAGGGAAATGATAATGGCCAGTATTGGCGAACCAGGGTCCGAAAATGTCGGGACTTTATTCCTCAAAATAAGTGGGAGCGATTTTAATGGGACAGGTACCATTCGAATGGGCTAAAAATTAGCTTTCTCGTGGTATACCGTGCATAATGGCGCATCCTCTTGAAAAAAAGATAAACAATAATGGCGGCTGGGGTGTTGGGCACCGTCAAACCCGGGAAAATGATAATGGCCAGTATTGGCGAACCAGTGCACTATGGTTTTTTTCGCGTTTTTTTTGGCATAAAGTCGATTTTTTTTTTTGTTTGTATCTTACAAATTTTTTTATTTTTAATTTTTAAACACCCTAGACAGATAAAAAAATATGTAACTTTAACATATGGAGCAACACTGTTCTGCTGGCCAGCTGTTAAAGTCAGGTGATTAAGTAACACCAGTTTTTTATGAAATTGGCGCGAAAAATTTTGCGACTTTGATCGTTTGTTGTGGCAAAAGTGTAAGAAAAAGTTAATTGAATAAATATGGAAAATGATTGTCCAGGTATGTAAAACTAAAGTTTACCAATGTTTGTGTCGTTATTATGTGTTTTGTCCAATTGTACCGTGTTTTGTTTATGTGTATTTTTAGAACGAGCTAAACAAGTGTAGTTGTGTTTTGTGGATCAGTACTTTGGCATGGCAAAGTGTTGCAAAAAGTTTTAAACGAGGAACTATTAACCAAAGTGTGCAGATTAATGAAAAACTAACCCTTTTTGTCCGAATCCACACGTTTTCGAAAAAATCAAACTTTTCTAGTACAATATGTGTTCAGTCGTGCTGAGCTGGTTGACGTTTGGAGCAACAACAATCGCTCAGGAGACGCCGTACAACAGCACATATTGGGAGTGATTCCAGAAAAACATTTAGACAACGAAACCAAAAAGTCGATCAAGGAAAAAGTGAAAAGCTTTGTTAGTTATTTAAACAAACACTTGCCTAAATGTAATTCCACTTTAAAAGATTTAAGGGAAAGCACGCAAAATGGCTTGGGAAAAGCTTGTTAATAGAAATAACTGGTCATTATGCATTGACAAATAAAGTGGGTCGCCCAAAATGCGATTATGAAAGCGCTGGTCCTCGTCTGAAAAGAAAATTAGCCGCGGAACTTTCCGAGGAGTATAACAACTTATCTCCCTTACTAATTCATGCTGCCACAGTTTCAGCTAAAAAATCAAACGAAAAAGATTTGGCTATAGTTTTAAAAGCAGCTGGGAGCTCTGACAGCATCAATGAAATAAAAAAGAAGCTTTTTTCGGATGAGCCTAAGCAAATGTCAGCTGACAGTGCCCTTGCATTTTTAATGGAAAATGGATTTACAAAACGTCAGTATATAAATATACAACAAAATGCAAAAATGCACGGATGTGATATATACCCGGCGTATCCGGCCGTACTTAATTCTAAATTAAAACTCAGGCCAAAAGGAATAGAATATTTTGAAAATAAGGCATTTGTATCATTGCAAAATCTACTGGATCATACATCATCCCGCATTCTTGAATTGCAACACGAGGTCTTAGAAACACTTCCCAACGTGGTACATTGCAAGTTATTCTTCAGCTATGGGTATGATGGTTCGTCCGGCCAGAGTACATACAAACAGAGTTTCCAGATCCACGATAGTCCTTCAATTGACAGTTCACTATTTGTTACTACAATTGTCCCATTAAAATTGACAAATGAAAAGCAACAAATTATTTGGCTCAATAAGACTCCGCAATCTGTTAGATTTTGCCGCCCATTGAAGATTGAATTCATCAAGGAAACTACCTCTCTTATATTAAAAGAAAATGAAAATTTGGATGCCCAGATTCGCAACATGAAAATATATTTGTATAAATTTAAAGAAAAAAATATATATGTCGAGTATATTGGTCACATGACACTAATAGATGGTAAAATATTAAACATATTGACAGGCACTAAATCTTGTCAGTCTTGCCCAATCTGTGGAGCAAAGCCGAAACAATTGCTCAACATTAAAGACATAAATTCGAAGGCTTTTATGGCTAATGCACACTCTCTTCAATATGGAATCAGTCCTTTACATGCTTGGATCCGCTTTTTCGACTTTGTTTTAAAAATCTCCTATAGAATGGAGCTTAAGAAGTGGCATGTCAAGGACAGCGATAAGCCTAAACTAAAAGAACGAAAAAGTCTTTTACAATTAAAAATGATGAAAGAAATGGGCCTAAATGTGGACAAGCCTCTTTCAAATGGCAGTGGAAACTCCAATGACGGCAACACAGCAAGAAGAGCATTTTCCAATGCAGCTTTACTGTCATCAATTCTGGATTTTGATTATGATATTTTACAAAGTTTTCGAACCATTCTAATAACAATTAACTGCGAGTACGAAATAAGTTCGGAAAAGTTTAAAGACTTCTGTGCTAAAGTTTTTGTGGCCTATCAGGAAAAATATCCTTGGTATCCGATGTCGCCCACTGTTCATAAAGTCTTAGTACATGGCTACCAAATAATAGACACTTATTTAGTTCCTGTAGGATGCCTTGGGGAACATGCATCAGAGTCCAGAAATAAATTGTATAAGAGCGATAGAAGAGGCCACGCTAGAAAATGTAGCCGATTAGACAATATTACAGACGTTTTTAATAGATCCATGGATAGTTCTGATCCGTTGCTGTCCAGTACATATTTAAAAGATCGACTAAATACAATCAAAAAGAAAACCATACCAGCAGAAGTTATATCTCTACTACAAGCACCACATTTGGAAATTATATGCGAAAATGATGATCCAGATTCCACACAGAATTCGTCCGACGAAGATTTTAAAGAACTGGACGGACTTGAGGTTATTGCTTCAGAAGATGAATACTTTGAACTAGATGAAGATTGAGTAACTTCTATAGTAAGTATAACAAAACTTATTTAAAATTTTGTAAAATGTATCTTTACTTTCAGAATGAAGCACTAATAATGGAGATGGATAATAAAATGTGATCTTGAATAATTGTTTTTTTTTTCATTAAATATAAAGAAAATAAGAGATAAAAATGTTTAATGGATCTTTTTTGCATGTTTTCTTGGGAGCTTCAAAAGTGTATAAAAACCAAATTTCACAGCAATAGCTTGATAAACAAACAAGAAAGGAAAGCTTACTTCGTGCGGAGCCGAAGTTGATAGGTATACCCTTGCAATTAAAACCGGATATTTATCGCAAAAATCGGATTTAGTGGGCCGATCCTTATGAGAATATGATAATATAACTCAATTTATTATAATATAAAATCTAAAAAAAGTCCCAAAACTTCTATCTTCAAAAATACCAAAGTTGGTATTTCTACCAAAAACCATTTCAGATCGTTCAGTTATATGGCAGCTATAAGATATAGTCGACCGATCGTTATGAAATTTGGTAGGTCGGATTAACTGACAAAAAATATAATCTGTACTAAGTTCCATCTTTCTATCTTTAAAAACACGAAAGTTGGGTCATTTCCGATCATTCAGTTATATGGCAGCCATAGGATATAGTGCCCCAAATCATTTGAAACTTGGTAAGTCATCTTGGGAGCTTCAAAAATGTATACAAACCAAATTTCAAAGCAATAGCTTGATAAACAAAAAAGTTGGGGCAAATCGGCCAGATCGGTTATATGGCAGCTATATGAAATAGTGCCCCAAATCATTTGAAACTTGGTATGTAATCTTAGGAGCTTCAAAAATGTATACAAACCAAATTTCAATTCAATAGGTTTAAAATTAGAGTTTATGCCAAAAAAAACGAAAAAAAAACCATAGTGCAGTGTCCGAAAATATCGGGACTTGATTCCTCAAAATCAGTGGGATAGCTTTCTCGTGGAAAAATTAGCTTTCTCGTGGTATACCGTGCATAATGGCGCATCCTCTTTAAAAAAAGGTAAACATTAATAATGGCGGCTGGGGTGTTGGGCAGCGTCAAAACTCGGGAAAATGATAATGGCCAGTATTGGCGAACCTGGGTCCGAAAATGTCGGGACTTGATTCCTCAAAATCAGTGGGAGCGATTTTAATGGGACACGTACCATTCGAATTGGCTAAAAATTAGCTTTCTTGTGGTATACCGTGCATAATGGCGCATCCTCTTGAAAAAAAGGTAAACAATAATGGCGGCTGGGGTATTGGGCAGCGTCAAAACTCGGGAAAATGATAATGGCCAGAATTGGCGAACCAAGATCCGAAAATATCGGTATTTGATTCCTCAAAATCAGTCGGAGCGATTTTAATGGGACAGGTACCATTCGAATGGGCTAAAAATTAGCTTTCTCGTGGTATACCGTGCATAATGTCGCATCCTCTTTAAAAAAAGGTAAACATTAATAATGGCGGCTGGGGTATTGGCGAACCAGGGTCCGAAAATATCGGTATTTCATTCCTCAAAATCAATGGGACCGATTTAAATGGGACAGCTACCATTCGAATGGGCTAAAAATTAGCTTTCTCGTGGTATACCGTGCATAATGGCGCATCCTCTTGAAAAAAAGGTAAACAATAATGGCGGGGGTGTTGGGCACCGTCAAACCCGGGAAAATGATAATGGCCAGTATTGGCGAACCAGTGTCCGAAAATATCGGTATTTGATTCCTCAAAATCAGTGGGAGCGATTTTAATGGGACAGGTACCATTCGAATGGGCTAAAAATTAGCTTTCTCGTGGTATACCGTGCATAATGGTGCATCCTCTTGAAAAAGGTAAACTATAATGGCGGCTGTGGTATTGGGCAGCGGCAAACCCAGGGAAATGATAATGGCCAGTATTGGCGAACCAGGGTCCGAAAATGTCGGGACTTTATTCCTCAAAATAAGTGGGAGCGATTTTAATGGGACAGGTACCATTCGAATGGGCTAAAAATTAGCTTTCTCGTGGTATACCGTGCATAATGGCGCATCCTCTTGAAAAAAAGATAAACAATAATGGCGGCTGGGGTGTTGGGCACCGTCAAACCCGGGAAAATGATAATGGCCAGTATTGGCGAACCAGTGTCCGAAAATATCGGTATTTGATTCCTCAAAATCAGTGGGAGCGATTTTAATGGGACACGTACCATTGGAATTGGCTAAAAATTAGCTTTCTCGTGGTATACCGTGCATAATGACGCATCCTCTTGAAAAAAGGTAAACTATAATGGCGGCTGTGGTATTGGGCAGCGGCAAACCCAGGGAAATGATAATGGCCAGTATTGGCGAACCAGGGTCCGAAAATGTCGGGACTTTATTCCTCAAAATCAGTGGGACCGATTTTAATGGGACAGGTACCATTCGAATGGACTAAAAATTAGCTTTCTCGTGGTATACCGTACATAATGGCGCATCCTCTTGAAAAAAGATAAACAATAATGGCGGCTGGGGTGTTGGGCACCGTCAAACCCGGGAAAATGATAATGGCCAGTATTGGCGAACCAGTGTCCGAAAATATCGGTATTTGATTCCTCAAAATCAGTGGGAGCGATTTTAATGGGACAGGTACCATTCGAATGGGCTAAAAATTAGCTTTCTCGTGGTATACCGTGCATAATGGCGCATCCTCTTGAAAAAAACGTAAACAATAATGGCGGCTGGACTGTTGGGCAGCATCAAACCCGGGAAAATGATAATGGCCAGTATTGGCGAACCAGGGTCCGAAAATATCGGTATTTGATTCCTCAAAATCAGTGGGAGCGATTTTAATGGGACAGGTACCATTCGAATTGGCTAAAAATTAGCTTTCTCGTGGTATACCGTGCATAATGGCGCATCCTCTTGAAAAAAAGATAAACAATAATGGCGGCTGGACTGTTGGGCAGCATCAAACCCGGGAAAATGATAATGGCCAGTATTGGCGAACCAGGGTCCGAAAATATCGGGACTTGATTCCTCAAAATCAGTGGGAGCGATTTTAATGGGACAGGTACCATTCGAATGGGCTAAAAATTAGCTTTCTCGTGGTATACCGTGCATAATGGCGCATCCTCTTGAAAAAAAGGTAAACAATAATGGCGGCTGGGGTATTGGGCAGCGTCAAAACTCGGGAAAATGATAATGGCCAGTATTGGCGAACCAGGGTCCGAAAATATCGGGACTTGATTCCTCAAAATCAGTGGGAGCGATTTTAATGGGACAGGTACCATTCGAATGGGCTAAAAATTAGCTTTCTCGTGGTATACCGTGCATAATGGCGCATCCTCTTGAAAAAAAGGTAAACAATAATGGCGGCTGGGGTATTGGGCAGCGTCAAAACTCGGGAAAATGATAATGGCCAGTATTGGCGAACCAGGGTCCGAAAATATCGGGACTTGATTCCTCAAAATCAGTGGGAGCGATTTTAATGGGACAGGTACCATTCGAATGGGCTAAATATTAGCTTTCTCGTGGTATACCGTGCATAATGGTGCATCCTCTTGAAAAAGGTAAACTATAATGGCGGCTGTGGTATTGGGCAGTGGCAAATTCAGGGAAATGATAATGGCCAGTATTGGCGAACCAGGGTCCGAAAATATCGGGACTTGATTCCTCAAAATCAGTGGGAGCGATTTTAATGGGACAGGTACCATTCGAATGGGCTAAAAATTAGCTTTCTCGTGGTATACCGTGCATAATGGCGCATCCTCTTGAAAAAAGGTAAACAATAATGGCGGGGGTGTTGGGCACCGTCAAACCCGGGAAAATGATAATGGCCAGTATTGGCGAACCAGTGTCCGAAAATATCGGTATTTGATTCCTCAAAATCAGTGGGAGCGATTTTAATGGGACAGGTACCATTCGAATGGGCTAAAAATTAGCTTTCTCGTGGTATACCGTGCATAATGGCGCATCCTCTTGAAAAAAAGGTAAACAATAATGGCGGCTGGACTGTTGGGCAGCATCAAACCCGGAAAATGATAATGGCCAGTATTGGCCTACCAGTGTCCGAAAATATCGGGACTTGATTCCTCAAAATCAGTGGGATAGCTTTCTCGTGGAAAAATTAGCTTTCTCGTGGTATACCGTGCATAATGGCGCATCCTCTTTAAAAAAGGTAAACATTAATAATGGCGGCTGGGGTGTTGGGCAGCGTCAAAACTCGGGAAAATGATAATGGCCAGTATTGGCGAACCTGGGTCCGAAAATGTCGGGACTTGATTCCTCAAAATCAGTGGGAGCGATTTTAATGGGACACGTACCATTCGAATTGGCTAAAAATTAGCTTTCTTGTGGTATACCGTGCATAATGGCGCATCCTCTTGAAAAAAAGGTAAACAATAATGGCGGCTGGGGTATTGGGCAGCGTCAAAACTCGGGAAAATGATAATGGCCAGAATTGGCGAACCAAGATCCGAAAATATCGGTATTTGATTCCTCAAAATCAGTCGGAGCGATTTTAATGGGACAGGTACCATTCGAATAGGCTAAAAATTAGCTTTCTCGTGGTTTACCGTGCATAATGTCGCATCCTCTTTAAAAAAGGGTAAACATTAATAATGGCGGCTGGGGTATTGGCGAACCAGGGTCCGAAAATATCGGTATTTCATTCCTCAAAATCAATGGGACCGATTTAAATGGGACAGCTACCATTCGAATGGGCTAAAAATTAGCTTTCTCGTGGTATACCGTGCATAATGGCGCATCCTCTTGAAAAAAAGGTAAACAATAATGGCGGGGGTGTTGGGCACCGTCAAACCCGGGAAAATGATAATGGCCAGTATTGGCGAACCAGTGTCCGAAAATATCGGTATTTGATTCCTCAAAATCAGTGGGAGCGATTTTAATGGGACAGGTACCATTCGAATGGGCTAAAAATTAGCTTTCTCGTGGTATACCGTGCATAATGGTGCATCCTCTTGAAAAAGGTAAACTATAATGGCGGCTGTGGTATTGGGCAGCGGCAAACCCAGGGAAATGATAATGGCCAGTATTGGCGAACCAGGGTCCGAAAATGTCGGGACTTTATTCCTCAAAATAAAAGGGAGCGATTTTAATGGGACAGGTACCATTCGAATGGGCTAAAAATTAGCTTTCTCGTGGTATACCGTGCATAATGGCGCATCCTCTTGAAAAAAGATAAACAATAATGGCGGCTGGGGTGTTGGGCACCGTCAAACCCGGGAAAATGATAATGGCCAGTATTGGCGAACCAGTGTCCGAAAATATCGGTATTTGATTCCTCAAAATCAGTGGGAGCGATTTTAATGGGACACGTACCATTGGAATTGGCTAAAAATTAGCTTTCTCGTGGTATACCGTGCATAATGACGCATCCTCTTGAAAAAAGGTAAACTATAATGGCGGCTGTGGTATTGGGCAGCGGCAAACCCAGGGAAATGATAATGGCCAGTATTGGCGAACCAGGGTCCGAAAATGTCGGGACTTTATTCCTCAAAATCAGTGGGACCGATTTTAATGGGACAGGTACCATTCGAATGGACTAAAAATTAGCTTTCTCGTGGTATACCGTACATAATGGCGCATCCTCTTGAAAAAAAGATAAACAATAATGGCGGCTGGGGTGTTGGGCACCGTCAAACCCGGGAAAATGATAATGGCCAGTATTGGCGAACCAGTGTCCGAAAATATCGGTATTTGATTCCTCAAAATCAGTGGGAGCGATTTTAATGGGACAGGTACCATTCGAATGGGCTAAAAATTAGCTTTCTCGTGGTATACCGTGCATAATGGTGCATCCTCTTGAAAAAGGTAAACTATAATGGCGGCTGTGGTATTGGGCAGCGGCAAACCCAGGGAAATGATAATGGCCAGTATTGGCGAACCAGGGTCCGAAAATGTCGGGACTTTATTCCTCAAAATAAAAGGGAGCGATTTTAATGGGACAGGTACCATTCGAATGGGCTAAAAATTAGCTTTCTCGTGGTATACCGTGCATAATGGCGCATCCTCTTGAAAAAAAGATAAACAATAATGGCGGCTGGGGTGTTGGGCACCGTCAAACCCGGGAAAATGATAATGGCCAGTATTGGCGAACCAGTGTCCGAAAATATCGGTATTTGATTCCTCAAAATCAGTGGGAGCGATTTTAATGGGACACGTACCATTGGAATTGGCTAAAAATTAGCTTTCTCGTGGTATACCGTGCATAATGACGCATCCTCTTGAAAAAAGGTAAACTATAATGGCGGCTGTGGTATTGGGCAGCGGCAAACCCAGGGAAATGATAATGGCCAGTATTGGCGAACCAGGGTCCGAAAATGTCGGGACTTTATTCCTCAAAATCAGTGGGACCGATTTTAATGGGACAGGTACCATTCGAATGGACTAAAAATTAGCTTTCTCGTGGTATACCGTACATAATGGCGCATCCTCTTGAAAAAAAGATAAACAATAATGGCGGCTGGGGTGTTGGGCACCGTCAAACCCGGGAAAATGATAATGGCCAGTATTGGCGAACCAGTGTCCGAAAATATCGGTATTTGATTCCTCAAAATCAGTGGGAGCGATTTTAATGGGACAGGTACCATTCGAATGGGCTAAAAATTAGCTTTCTTGTGGTATACCGTGCATAATGGCGCATCCTCTTGAAAAAAAGGTAAACAATAATGGCGGCTGGGGTATTGGGCAGCGTCAAAACTCGGGAAAATGATAATGGCCAGAATTGGCGAACCAAGATCCGAAAATATCGGGACTTGATTCCTCAAAATCAGTGGGACCGATTTTAATGGGACAGGTACCATTCGAATGGACTAAAAATTAGCTTTCTCGTGGTATACCGTACATAATGGCGCATCCTCTTGAAAAAAGATAAACAATAATGGCGGCTGGGGTGTTGGGCACCGTCAAACCCGGGAAAATGATAATGGCCAGTATTGGCGAACCAGTGTCCGAAAATATCGGTATTTGATTCCTCAAAATCAGTGGGACCGATTTTAATGGGACAGGTACCATTCGAATGGACTAAAAATTAGCTTTCTCGTGGTATACCGTACATAATGGCGCATCCTCTTGAAAAAAGATAAACAATAATGGCGGCTGGGGTGTTGGGCACCGTCAAACCCGGGAAAATGATAATGGCCAGTATTGGCGAACCAGTGTCCGAAAATATCGGTATTTGATTCCTCAAAATCAGTGGGAGCGATTTTAATGGGACAGGTACCATTCGAATGGGCTAAAAATTAGCTTTCTCGTGGTATACCGTGCATAATGGCGCATCCTCTTGAAAAAAAGGTAAACAATAATGGCGGCTGGGGTATTGGGCAGCGTCAAAACTCGGGAAAATGATAATGGCCAGTATTGGCGAACCAGGGTCCGAAAATATCGGGACTTGATTCCTCAAAATCATTGGGAGCGATTTTAATGGGACAGGTACCATTCGAATGGGCTAAAAATTAGCTTTCTCGTGGTATACCGTGCATAATGGCGCATCCTCTTGAAAAAAAGGTAAACAATAATGGCGGCTGGGGTATTGGGCAGCGTCAAAACTCGGGAAAATGATAATGGCCAGTATTGGCGAACCAGGGTCCGAAAATATCGGGACTTGATTCCTCAAAATCAGTGGGAGCGATTTTAATGGGACAGGTACCATTCGAATGGGCTAAATATTAGCTTTCTCGTGGTATACCGTGCATAATGGTGCATCCTCTTGAAAAAGGTAAACTATAATGGCGGCTGTGGTATTGGGCAGTGGCAAATTCAGGGAAATGATAATGGCCAGTATTGGCGAACCAGGGTCCGAAAATATCGGAACTTGATTCCTCAAAATCAGTGGGACCGATTTTAATGGGACAGGTACCATTCGAATGGGCTAAAAATTAGCTTTCTCGTGGTATACCGTGCATAATGGCGCATCCTCTTGAAAAAAAGGTAAACAATAATGGCGGCTGGGGTGTTGGGCACCGTCAAACCCGGGAAAATGATAATGGCCAGTATTGGCGAACCAGTGTCCGAAAATATCGGTATTTGATTCCTCAAAATCAGTGGGAGCGATTTTAATGGGACAGGTACCATTCGAATGGGCTAAAAATTAGCTTTCTCGTGGTATACCGTGCATAATGGCGCATCCTCTTGAAAAAAAGGTAAACAATAATGGCGGCTGGACTGTTGGGCAGCATCAAACCCGGGAAAATGATAATGGCCAGTATTGGCCTACCAGTGTCCGAAAATATCGGGACTTGATTCCTCAAAATCAGTGGGATAGCTTTCTCGTGGAAAAATTAGCTTTCTCGTGGTATACCGTGCATAATGGCGCATCCTCTTTAAAAAAGGTAAACATTAATAATGGCGGCTGGGGTGTTGGGCAGCGTCAAAACTCGGGAAAATGATAATGGCCAGTATTGGCGAACCTGGGTCCGAAAATGTCGGGACTTGATTCCTCAAAATCAGTGGGAGCGATTTTAATGGGACACGTACCATTCGAATTGGCTAAAAATTAGCTTTCTTGTGGTATACCGTGCATAATGGCGCATCCTCTTGAAAAAAGGTAAACAATAATGGCGGCTGGGGTATTGGGCAGCGTCAAAACTCGGGAAAATGATAATGGCCAGAATTGGCGAACCAAGATCCGAAAATATCGGTATTTGATTCCTCAAAATCAGTCGGAGCGATTTTAATGGGACAGGTACCATTCGAATGGGCTAAAAATTAGCTTTCTCGTGGTATACCGTGCATAATGTCGCATCCTCTTTAAAAAAAGGTAAACATTAATAATGGCGGCTGGGGTATTGGCGAACCAGGGTCCGAAAATATCGGTATTTCATTCCTCAAAATCAATGGGACCGATTTAAATGGGACAGCTACCATTCGAATGGGCTAAAAATTAGCTTTCTCGTGGTATACCGTGCATAATGGCGCATCCTCTTGAAAAAAAGGTAAACAATAATGGCGGGGGTGTTGGGCACCGTCAAACCCGGGAAAATGATAATGGCCAGTATTGGCGAACCAGTGTCCGAAAATATCGGTATTTGATTCCTCAAAATCAGTGGGAGCGATTTTAATGGGACAGGTACCATTCGAATGGGCTAAAAATTAGCTTTCTCGTGGTATACCGTGCATAATGGTGCATCCTCTTGAAAAAGGTAAACTATAATGGCGGCTGTGGTATTGGGCAGCGGCAAACCCAGGGAAATGATAATGGCCAGTATTGGCGAACCAGGGTCCGAAAATGTCGGGACTTTATTCCTCAAAATAAGTGGGAGCGATTTTAATGGGACAGGTACCATTCGAATGGGCTAAAAATTAGCTTTCTCGTGGTATACCGTGCATAATGGCGCATCCTCTTGAAAAAAGATAAACAATAATGGCGGCTGGGGTGTTGGGCACCGTCAAACCCGGGAAAATGATAATGGCCAGTATTGGCGAACCAGTGTCCGAAAATATCGGTATTTGATTCCTCAAAATCAGTGGGAGCGATTTTAATGGGACACGTACCATTGGAATTGGCTAAAAATTAGCTTTCTCGTGGTATACCGTGCATAATGACGCATCCTCTTGAAAAAAGGTAAACTATAATGGCGGCTGTGGTATTGGGCAGCGTCAAAACTCGGGAAAATGATAATGGCCAGTATTGGCGAACCAGGGTCCGAAAATGTCGGGACTTTATTCCTCAAAATCAGTGGGACCGATTTTAATGGGACAGGTACCATTCGAATGGACTAAAAATTAGCTTTCTCGTGGTATACCGTACATAATGGCGCATCCTCTTGAAAAAAAGATAAACAATAATGGCGGCTGGGGTGTTGGGCACCGTCAAACCCGGGAAAATGATAATGGCCAGTATTGGCGAACCAGTGTCCGAAAATATCGGTATTTGATTCCTCAAAATCAGTGGGAGCGATTTTAATGGGACAGGTACCATTCGAATGGGCTAAAAACTAGCTTTCTTGTGGTATACCGTGCATAATGGCGCATCCTCTTGAAAAAAAGGTAAACAATAATGGCGGCTGGGGTATTGGGCAGCGTCAAAACTCGGGAAAATGATAATGGCCAGTATTGGCGAACCAGGGTCCGAAAATGTCGGGACTTTATTCCTCAAAATCAGTGGGACCGATTTTAATGGGACAGGTACCATTCGAATGGACTAAAAATTAGCTTTCTCGTGGTATACCGTACATAATGGCGCATCCTCTTGAAAAAAGATAAACAATAATGGCGGCTGGGGTGTTGGGCACCGTCAAACCCGGGAAAATGATAATGGCCAGTATTGGCGAACCAGTGTCCGAAAATATCGGTATTTGATTCCTCAAAATCAGTGGGAGCGATTTTAATGGGACAGGTACCATTCGAATGGGCTAAAAATTAGCTTTCTCGTGGTATACCGTGCATAATGGCGCATCCTCTTGAAAAAAACGTAAACAATAATGGCGGCTGGACTGTTGGGCAGCATCAAACCCGGGAAAATGATAATGGCCAGTATTGGCGAACCAGGGTCCGAAAATATCGGTATTTGATTCCTCAAAATCAGTGGGAGCGATTTTAATGGGACAGGTACCATTCGAATTGGCTAAAAATTAGCTTTCTCGTGGTATACCGTGCATAATGGCCCATCCTCTTGAAAAAAGATAAACAATAATGGCGGCTGGACTGTTGGGCAGCATCAAACCCGGGAAAATGATAATGGCCAGTATTGGCGAACCAGGGTCCGAAAATATCGGGACTTGATTCCTCAAAATCAGTGGGAGCGATTTTAATGGGACAGGTACCATTCGAATGGGCTAAAAATTAGCTTTCTCGTGGTATACCGTGCATAATGGCGCATCCTCTTGAAAAAAGGTAAACAATAATGGCGGCTGGGGTATTGGGCAGCGTCAAAACTCGGGAAAATGATAATGGCCAGTATTGGCGAACCAGGGTCCGAAAATATCGGGACTTGATTCCTCAAAATCATTGGGAGCGATTTTAATGGGACAGGTACCATTCGAATGGGCTAAAAATTAGCTTTCTCGTGGTATACCGTGCATAATGGCGCATCCTCTTGAAAAAAAGGTAAACAATAATGGCGGCTGGGGTATTGGGCAGCGTCAAAACTCGGGAAAATGATAATGGCCAGTATTGGCGAACCAGGGTCCGAAAATATCGGGACTTGATTCCTCAAAATCAGTGGGAGCGATTTTAATGGGACAGGTACCATTCGAATGGGCTAAATATTAGCTTTCTCGTGGTATACCGTGCTTAATGGTGCATCCTCTTGAAAAAGGTAAACTATAATGGCGGCTGTGGTATTGGGCAGTGGCAAATTCAGGGAAATGATAATGGCCAGTATTGGCGAACCAGGGTCCGAAAATATCGGGACTTGATTCCTCAAAATCAGTGGGAGCGATTTTAATGGGACAGGTACCATTCGAATGGGCTAAAAATTAGCTTTCTCGTGGTATACCGTGCATAATGGCGCATCCTCTTGAAAAAAAGGTAAACAATAATGGCGGCTGGGGTGTTGGGCACCGTCAAACCCGGGAAAATGATAATGGCCAGTATTGGCGAACCAGTGTCCGAAAATATCGGTATTTGATACCTCAAAATCAGTGGGAGCGATTTTAATGGGACAGGTACCATTCGAATGGGCTAAAAATTAGCTTTCTCGTGGTATACCGTGCATAATGGCGCATCCTCTTGAAAAAAAGGTAAACAATAATGGCGGCTGGACTGTTGGGCAGCATCAAACCCGGGAAAATGATAATGGCCAGTATTGGCCTACCAGTGTCCGAAAATATCGGGACTTGATTCCTCAAAATCAGTGGGATAGCTTTCTCGTGGAAAAATTAGCTTTCTCGTGGTATACCGTGCATAATGGCGCATCCTCTTTAAAAAAGGTAAACATTAATAATGGCGGCTGGGGTGTTGGGCAGCGTCAAAACTCGGGAAAATGATAATGGCCAGTATTGGCGAACCTGGGTCCGAAAATGTCGGGACTTGATTCCTCAAAATCAGTGGGAGCGATTTTAATGGGACACGTACCATTCGAATTGGCTAAAAATTAGCTTTCTTGTGGTATACCGTGCATAATGGCGCATCCTCTTGAAAAAAAGGTAAACAATAATGGCGGCTGGGGTATTGGGCAGCGTCAAAACTCGGGAAAATGATAATGGCCAGAATTGGCGAACCAAGATCCGAAAATATCGGTATTTGATTCCTCAAAATCAGTCGGAGCGATTTTAATGGGACAGGTACCATTCGAATGGGCTAAAAATTAGCTTTCTCGTGGTATACCGTGCATAATGTCGCATCCTCTTTAAAAAAGGTAAACATTAATAATGGCGGCTGGGGTATTGGCGAACCAGGGTCCGAAAATATCGGTATTTCATTCCTCAAAATCAATGGGACCGATTTAAATGGGACAGCTACCATTCGAATGGGCTAAAAATTAGCTTTCTCGTGGTATACCGTGCATAATGGCGCATCCTCTTGAAAAAAAGGTAAACAATAATGGCGGGGGTGTTGGGCACCGTCAAACCCGGGAAAATGATAATGGCCAGTATTGGCGAACCAGTGTCCGAAAATATCGGTATTTGATTCCTCAAAATCAGTGGGAGCGATTTTAATGGGACAGGTACCATTCGAATGGGCTAAAAATTAGCTTTCTCGTGGTATACCGTGCATAATGGTGCATCCTCTTGAAAAAGGTAAACTATAATGGCGGCTGTGGTATTGGGCAGCGGCAAACCCAGGGAAATGATAATGGCCAGTATTGGCGAACCAGGGTCCGAAAATGTCGGGACTTTATTCCTCAAAATAAGTGGGAGCGAGGAAAAAATGGAAAATGCATAATGGCCCAAGAAATAATGGCGAACCAAAGATAATGGCCGAATGAACGAAAATATCGGGACTTTATTCCTCAAAATCAGTGGGACCGATTTTAATGGGACAGGTACCATTCGATTGGACTAAAAATTAGCTTTCTCGTGGTATACCGTACATAATGGCGCATCCTCTTGAAAAAAAGATAAACAATAATGGCGGCTGGGGTGTTGGGCACCGTCAAACCCGGGAAAATGATAATGGCCAGTATTGGCGAACCAGTGTCCGAAAATATCGGTATTTGATTCCTCAAAATCAGTGGGAGCGATTTTAATGGGACAGGTACCATTCGAATGGGCTAAAAATTAGCTTTCTCGTGGTATACCGTGCATAATGGCGCATCCTCTTGAAAAAAAGGTAAACAATAATGGCGGCTGGAGTGTTGGGCAGCATCAAACCCGGGAAAATGATAATGGCCAGTATTGGCGAACCAGGGTCCGAAAATATCGGTATTTGATTCCTCAAAATCAGTGGGAGCGATTTTAATGGGACAGGTACCATTCGAATTGGCTAAAAATTAGCTTTCTCGTGGTATACCGTGCATAATGGCGCATCCTCTTGAAAAAAAGATAAACAATAATGGCGGCTGGACTGTTGGGCAGCATCAAACCCGGGAAAATGATAATGGCCAGTATTGGCGAACCAGGGTCCGAAAATATCGGGACTTGATTCCTCAAAATCAGTGGGAGCGATTTTAATGGGACAGGTACCATTCGAATGGGCTAAAAATTAGCTTTCTCGTGGTATACCGTGCATAATGGCGCATCCTCTTGAAAAAAAGGTAAACAATAATGGCGGCTGGGGTATTGGGCAGCGTCAAAAAAATGATAATGGCCAGTATTGGCGAACCAGGGTCCGAAAATATCGGGACTTGATTCCTCAAAATCATTGGGAGCGATTTTAATGGGACAGGTACCATTCGAATGGGCTAAAAATTAGCTTTCTCGTGGTATACCGTGCATAATGGCGCATCCTCTTGAAAAAAAGGTAAACAATAATGGCGGCTGGGGTATTGGGCAGCGTCAAAACTCGGGAAAATGATAATGGCCAGTATTGGCGAACCAGGGTCCGAAAATATCGGGACTTGATTCCTCAAAATCAGTGGGAGCGATTTTAATGGGACAGGTACCATTCGAATGGGCTAAATATTAGCTTTCTCGTGGTATACCGTGCATAATGGTGCATCCTCTTGAAAAAGGTAAACTATAATGGCGGCTGTGGTATTGGGCAGTGGCAAATTCAGGGAAATGATAATGGCCAGTATTGGCGAACCAGGGTCCGAAAATATCGGGACTTGATTCCTCAAAATCAGTGGGAGCGATTTTAATGGGACAGGTACCATTCGAATGGGCTAAAAATTAGCTTTCTCGTGGTATACCGTGCATAATGGCGCATCCTCTTGAAAAAAAGGTAAACAATAATGGCGGCTGGGGTGTTGGGCACCGTCAAACCCGGGAAAATGATAATGGCCAGTATTGGCGAACCAGTGTCCGAAAATATCGGTATTTGATTCCTCAAAATCAGTGGGAGCGATTTTAATGGGACAGGTACCATTCGAATGGGCTAAAAATTAGCTTTCTCGTGGTATACCGTGCATAATGGCGCATCCTCTTGAAAAAAGGTAAACAATAATGGCGGCTGGGGTATTGGGCAGCGTCAAAACTCGGGAAAATGATAATGGCCAGTATTGGCGAACCAGGGTCCGAAAATATCGGGACTTGATTCCTCAAAATCAGTGGGAGCGATTTTAATGGGACAGGTACCATTCGAATGGGCTAAAAATTAGCTTTCTCGTGGTATACCGTGCATAATGGCGCATCCTCTTGAAAAAAAGGTAAACAATAATGGCGGCTGGGGTATTGGGCAGCGTCAAACCTCGGGAAAATGATAATGGCCAGTATTGGCGAACCAGGGTCCGAAAATATCGGGACTTGATTCCTCAAAATCAGTGGGAGCGATTTTAATGGGACAGGTACCATTCGAATGGGCTAAAAATTAGCTTTCTCGTGGTATACCGTGCATAATGACGCATCCTCTTGAAAAAAGGTAAACTATAATGGCGGCTGTGGTATTGGGCAGCGGCAAACCCGGGAAAATGATAATGGCCAGTATTGGCGAACCAGTGTCCGAAAATATCGGTATTTGATTCCTCAAAATCAGTGGGAGCGATTTTAATGGGACAGGTACCATTCGAATGGGCTAAAAATTAGCTTTCTCGTGGTATACCGTGCATAATGGCGCATCCTCTTGAAAAAAAGGTAAACAATAATGGCGGCTGGGGTGTTGGGCACCGTCAAACCCGGGAAAATGATAATGGCCAGTATTGGCGAACCAGTGTCCGAAAATATCGGTATTTGATTCCTCAAAATCAGTGGGAGCGATTTTAATGGGACAGGTACCATTCGAATGGGCTAAAAATTAGCTTTCTCGTGGTATACCGTGCATAATGGCGCATCCTCTTGAAAAAAAGTAAACAATAATGGCGGCTGGGGTGTTGGGCAGCCGTCAAACCCGGGAAAATGATAATGGCCAGTATTGGCGAACCAGTGTCCGAAAATATCGGTATTTGATTCCTCAAAATCAGTGGGAGCGATTTTAATGGGACAGGTACCATTCGAATGGGCTAAAAATTAGCTTTCTCGTGGTATACCGTGCATAATGGCGCATCCTCTTGAAAAAAAGATAAACAATAATGGCGGCTGGGGTGTTGGGCACCGTCAAACCCGGGAAAATGATAATGGCCAGTATTGGCGAACCAGGGTCCGAAAATATCGGTATTTGATTCCTCAAAATCAGTGGGAGCGATTTTAATGGGACAGGTACCATTCGAATGGGCTAAAAATTAGCTTTCTCGTGGTATACCGTGCATAATGGCGCATCCTCTTGAAAAAAAGGTAAACAATAATGGCGGCTGGGCTGTTGGGCAGCATCAAACCCGGGAAAATGATAATGGCCAGTATTGGCGAACCAGTGTCCGAAAATATCGGGACTTGATTCCTCAAAATCAGTGGGATAGATTTTAATGGGACAGGTACCATTCGAATGGGCTAAAAATTAGCTTTCTCGTGGTATACCGTGCATAATGGCGCATCCTCTTGAAAAAAGGTAAACAATAATGGCGGCTGGGGTGTTGGGCAGCGTCAAAACTCGGGAAAATGATAATGGCCAGTATTGGCGAACCAGGGTCCGAAAATATCGGGACTTTATTCCTCAAAATCAGTGGGACCGATTTTAATGGGACAGGTACCATTCGAATGGGCTAAAAATTAGCTTTCTCGTGGTATACCGTGCATAATGGCGCATCCTCTTGAAAAAAAGATAAACAATAATGGCGGCTGGGGTGTTGGGCACCGTCAAACCCGGGAAAATGATAATGGCCAGTATTGGCGAACCAGTGTCCGAAAATATCGGTATTTGATTCCTCAAAATCAGTGGGAGCGATTTTAATGGGACAGGTACCATTCGAATGGACTAAAAATTAGCTTTCTCGTGGTATACCGTGCATAATGGCGCATCCTCTTGAAAAAAAGATAAACAATAATGGCGGCTGGGGTGTTGGGCACCGTCAAACCCGGGAAAATGATAATGGCCAGTATTGGCGAACCAGTGTCCGAAAATATCGGTATTTGATTCCTCAAAATCAGTGGGAGCGATTTTAATGGGACAGGTACCATTCGAATGGGCTAAAAATTAGCTTTCTCGTGGTATACCGTGCATAATGGCGCATCCTCTTGAAAAAAGGTAAACAATAATGGCGGCTGGACTGTTGGGCAGCATCAAACCCGGGAAAATGATAATGGCCAGTATTGGCGAACCAGGGTCCGAAAATATCGGGACTTGATTCCTCAAAATCAGTGGGAGCGATTTTAATGGGACAGGTACCATTCGAATGGGCTAAAAATTAGCTTTCTCGTGGTATACCGTGCATAATGGCGCATCCTCTTTAAAAAAAGGTAAACATTAATAACGGCGGCTGGGGTGTTGGGCAGCGTCAAAACTCGGGAAAATGATAATGGCCAGTATTGGCGAACCAGGGTCCGAAAATATCGGGACTTGATTCCTCAAAATCAGTGGGAGCGATTTTAATGGGACACGTACCATTCGAATGGGCTAAATATTAGCTTTCTCGTGGTATACCGTGCATAATGGTGCATCCTCTTGAAAAAGGTAAACTATAATGGCGGCTGTGGTATTGGGCAGTGGCAAATTCAGGGAAATGATAATGGCCAGTATTGGCGAACCAGGGTCCGAAAATATCGGGACTTGATTCCTCAAAATCAGTGGGAGCGATTTTAATGGGACAGGTACCATTCGAATGGGCTAAAAATTAGCTTTCTCGTGGTATACCGTGCATAATGGCGCATCCTCTTGAAAAAAAGGTAAACAATAATGGCGGCTGGGGTGTTGGGCACCGTCAAACCCGGGAAAATGATAATGGCCAGTATTGGCGAACCAGTGTCCGAAAATATCGGTATTTGATTCCTCAAAATCAGTGGGAGCGATTTTAATGGGACAGGTACCATTCGAATGGGCTAAAAATTAGCTTTCTCGTGGTATACCGTGCATAATGGCGCATCCTCTTGAAAAAAAGGTAAACAATAATGGCGGCTGGACTGTTGGGCAGCATCAAACCCGGGAAAATGATAATGGCCAGTATTGGCCTACCAGTGTCCGAAAATATCGGGACTTGATTCCTCAAAATCAGTGGGATAGCTTTCGCATTCGATGGAAAAATTAGCTTTCTCGTGGTATACCGTGCATAATGGCGCATCCTCTTTAAAAAAAGGTAAACATTAATAATGGCGGCTGGGGTGTTGGGCAGCGTCAAAACTCGGGAAAATGATAATGGCCAGTATTGGCGAACCTGGGTCCGAAAATGTCGGGACTTGATTCCTCAAAATCAGTGGGAGCGATTTTAATGGGACACGTACCATTCGAATTGGCTAAAAATTAGCTTTCTTGTGGTATACCGTGCATAATGGCGCATCCTCTTGAAAAAAGGTAAACAATAATGGCGGCTGGGGTATTGGGCAGCGTCAAAACTCGGGAAAATGATAATGGCCAGAATTGGCGAACCAAGATCCGAAAATATCGGTATTTGATTCCTCAAAATCAGTCGGAGCGATTTTAATGGGACAGGTACCATTCGAATGGGCTAAAAATTAGCTTTCTCGTGGTATACCGTGCATAATGTCGCATCCTCTTTAAAAAAGGTAAACATTAATAATGGCGGCTGGGGTATTGGCGAACCAGGGTCCGAAAATATCGGTATTTCATTCCTCAAAATCAATGGGACCGATTTAAATGGGACAGCTACCATTCGAATGGGCTAAAAATTAGCTTTCTCGTGGTATACCGTGCATAATGGCGCATCCTCTTGAAAAAAGGTAAACAATAATGGCGGGGGTGTTGGGCACCGTCAAACCCGGGAAAATGATAATGGCCAGTATTGGCGAACCAGTGTCCGAAAATATCGGTATTTGATTCCTCAAAATCAGTGGGAGCGATTTTAATGGGACAGGTACCATTCGAATGGGCTAAAAATTAGCTTTCTCGTGGTATACCGTGCATAATGGTGCATCCTCTTGAAAAAGGTAAACTATAATGGCGGCTGTGGTATTGGGCAGCGGCAAACCCAGGGAAATGATAATGGCCAGTATTGGCGAACCAGGGTCCGAAAATGTCGGGACTTTATTCCTCAAAATAAGTGGGAGCGATTTTAATGGGACAGGTACCATTCGAATGGGCTAAAAATTAGCTTTCTCGTGGTATACCGTGCATAATGGCGCATCCTCTTGAAAAAAAGATAAACAATAATGGCGGCTGGGGTGTTGGGCACCGTCAAACCCGGGAAAATGATAATGGCCAGTATTGGCGAACCAGTGTCCGAAAATATCGGTATTTGATTCCTCAAAATCAGTGGGAGCGATTTTAATGGGACACGTACCATTGGAATTGGCTAAAAATTAGCTTTCTCGTGGTATACCGTGCATAATGACGCATCCTCTTGAAAAAAGGTAAACTATAATGGCGGCTGTGGTATTGGGCAGCGGCAAACCCGGGAAAATGATAATGGCCAGTATTGGCGAACCAGGGTCCGAAAATATCGGTATTTGATTCCTCAAAATCAGTGGGAGCGATTTTAATGGGACAGGTACCATTCGAATGGGCTAAAAATTAGCTTTCTCGTGGTATACCGTGCATAATGGCGCATCCTCTTTAAAAAAAGGTAAACATTAATAACGGCGGCTGGGGTGTTGGGCAGCGTCAAAACTCGGGAAAATGATAATGGCCAGTATTGGCGAACCAGGGTCCGAAAATATCGGGATTTGATTCCTCAAAATCAGTGGGAGCGATTTTAATGGGACAGGTACCATTCGAATGGGCTAAAAATTAGCTTTCTCGTGGTATACCGTGCATAATGGCGCATCCTCTTGAAAAAAGTAAACAATAATGGCGGCTGGGGTGTTGGGCACCGTCAAACCCGGGAAAATGATAATGGCCAGTATTGGCGAACCAGGGTCCGAAAATATCGGGACTTTGATTCCTCAAAATCAGTGGGAGCGATTTTAATGGGACAGGTACCATTCGAATGGACTAAAAATTAGCTTTCTCGTGGTATACCGTACATAATGGCGCATCCTCTTGAAAAAAGATAAACAATAATGGCGGCTGGGGTGTTGGGCACCGTCAAACCCGGGAAAATGATAATGGCCAGTATTGGCGAACCAGTGTCCGAAAATATCGGTATTTGATTCCTCAAAATCAGTGGGAGCGATTTTAATGGGACAGGTACCATTCGAATGGGCTAAAAATTAGCTTTCTCGTGGTATACCGTGCATAATGGCGCATCCTCTTGAAAAAAACGTAAACAATAATGGCGGCTGGACTGTTGGGCAGCATCAAACCCGGGAAAATGATAATGGCCAGTATTGGCGAACCAGTGTCCGAAAATATCGGGACTTGATTCCTCAAAATCAGTGGGATAGATTTTAATGGGACAGGTACCATTCGAATGGGCTAAAAATTAGCTTTCTCGTGGTATACCGTGCATAATGGCGCATCCTCTTTAAAAAAAGGTAAACATTAATAACGGCGGCTGGGGTGTTGGGCAGCGTCAAAACTCGGGAAAATGATAATGGCCAGTATTGGCGAACCTGGGTCCGAAAATGTCGGGACTTGATTCCTCAAAATCAGTGGGAGCGATTTTAATGGGACACGTACCATTCGAATTGGCTAAAAATTAGCTTTCTTGTGGTATACCGTGCATAATGGCGCATCCTCTTGAAAAAAACGTAAACAATAATGGCGGCTGGACTGTTGGGCAGCATCAAACCCGGGAAAATGATAATGGCCAGTATTGGCGAACCAGTGTCCGAAAATGTCGGGACTTTATTCCTCAAAATCAGTGGGACCGATTTTAATGGGACAGGTACCATTCGAATGGGCTAAAAATTAGCTTTCTCGTGGTATACCGTGCATAATGGCGCATCCTCTTGAAAAAAAGATAAACAATAATGGCGGCTGGGGTGTTGGGCACCGTCAAACCCGGGAAAATGATAATGGCCAGTATTGGCGAACCAGTGTCCGAAAATATCGGTATTTGATTCCTCAAAATCAGTGGGAGCGATTTTAATGGGACAGGTACCATTCGAATGGGCTAAAAATTAGCTTTCTCGTGGTATACCGTGCATAATGGCGCATCCTCTTGAAAAAAAGATAAACAATAATGGCGGCTGGGGTGTTGGGCACCGTCAAACCCGGGAAAATGATAATGGCCAGTATTGGCGAACCAGTGTCCGAAAATATCGGTATTTGATTCCTCAAAATCAGTGGGAGCGATTTTAATGGGACAGGTACCATTCGAATGGGCTATAAATTAGCTTTCTCGTGGTATACCGTGCATAATGGCGCATCCTCTTTAAAAAAAGGTAAACATTAATAACGGCGGCTGGGGTGTTGGGCAGCGTCAAAACTCGGGAAAATGATAATGGCCAGTATTGGCGAACCAGGGTCCGAAAATGTCGGGACTTGATTCCTCAAAATCAGTGGGAGCGATTTTAATGGGACACGTACCTTTCGAATTGGCTAAAAATTAGCTTTCTTGTGGTATACCGTGCATAATGGCGCATCCTCTTGAAAAAAGGTAAACAATAATGGCGGCTGGGGTATTGGGCAGCGTCAAAACTCGGGAAAATGATAATGGCCAGAATTGGCGAACCAGTGTCCGAAAATATCGGGACTTGATTCCTCAAAATCAGTGGGATAGATTTTAATGGGACAGGTACCATTCGAATGGGCTAAAAATTAGCTTTCTCGTGGTATACCGTGCATAATGGCGCATCCTCTGAAAAAAAGGTAAACATTAATAACGGCGGCTGGGGTGTTGGGCAGCGTCAAAACTCGGGAAAATGATAATGGCCAGTATTGGCGAACCAGGGTCCGAAAATGTCGGGTCTTGATTCCTCAAAATCAGTGGAAGCGATTTGAATGGGACACGTACCATTCGAATTGGCTAAAAATTAGCTTTCTTGTGGTATACCGTGCATAATGGCGCATCCTCTTGAAAAAAAGGTAAACAATAATGGCGGCTGGGGTATTGGGCAGCGTCAAAACTCTCGAAAATGATAATGGCCAGAATTGGCGAACCAGGATCCGAAAATATCGGTATTTGATTGCTCAAAATCAGTCGGAGCGATTTTAATGGGACAGGTACCATTCGAATGGGCTAAAAATTAGCTTTCTCGTGGTATACCGTGCATAATGGCGCATCCTCTTTAAAAAAAGGTAAACATTAATAATGGCGGCTGGGGTATTGGCGAACCAGGGTCCGAAAATATCGGTATTTGATTCCTCAAAATCAGTGGTAGCGATTTTAATGGGACAGGTACCATTCGAATGGGCTAAAAATTAGCTTTCTCGTGGTATACCGTGCATAATGGCGCATCCTCTTGAAAAAAGGTAAACTATAATGGCGGCTGTGGTATTGGGCAGCGGCAAACCCAGGGAAATGATAATGGCCAGTATTGGCGAACCAGGGTCCGAAAATGTCGGGACTTTATTCCTCAAAATCAGTGGGACCGATTTTAATGGGACAGCTACCATTCGAATTGGCTAAAAATTAGCTTTCTCGTGGTATACCGTGCATAATGGCGCATCCTCTTGAAAAAAAGATAAACAATAATGGCGGCTGGGGTGTTGGGCACCGTCAAACCCGGGAAAATGATAATGGCTAGTATTGGCGAACCAGTGTCCGAAAATATCGGTATTTGATTCCTCAAAATCAGTGGGAGCGATTTTAATGGGACAGGTACCATTCGAATGGGCTAAAAATTAGCTTTCTCGTGGTATACCGTGCATAATGGTGCATCCTCTTGAAAAAAGGTAAACTATAATGGCGGCTGTGGTATTGGGCAGCGGCAAACCCAGGGAAATGATAATGGCCAGTTTTGGCGAACCAGGGTCCGAAAATGTCGGGACTTTATTCCTCAAAATCAGTGGGACCGATTTTAATGGGACAGGTACCATTCGAATTGGCTAAAAATTAGCTTTCTCGTGGTATACCGTGCATAATGGCGCATCCTCTTGAAAAAAGATAAACAATAATGGCGGCTGGGGTGTTGGGCACCGCCAAACCCGGGAAAATGATAATGGCCAGTATTGGCGAACCAGTGTCCGAAAATATCGGTATTTGATTTCTCAAAATCAGTGGGAGCTATTTTAATGGGACAGGTACCATTCGAATGGGCTAAAAATTAGCTTTCTCGTGGTATACCGTGCATAATGGCGCATCCTCTTGAAAAAAGGTAAACTATAATGGCGGCTGTGGTATTGGGCAGCGGCAAACCCAGGGAAATGATAATGGCCAGTATTGGCGAACCAGGGTCCGAAAATGTCGGGACTTTATTCCTCAAAATCAGTGGGACCGATTTTAATGGGACAGCTACCATTCGAATTGGCTAAAAATTAGCTTTCTCGTGGTATACCGTGCATAATGGCGCATCCTCTTGAAAAAAGATAAACAATAATGGCGGCTGGGGTGTTGGGCACCGTCAAACCCGGGAAAATGATAATGGCTAGTATTGGCGAACCAGTGTCCGAAAATATCGGTATTTGATGCCTCAAAATCAGTGGGAGCGATTTTAATGGGACAGGTACCATTCGAATGGGCTAAAAATTTCTTGTGGTATACCGTGCATAATGGCGCATCCTCTTGAAAAAAGGTAAACAATAATGGCGGCTGGGGTATTGGGCAGCGTCAAAACTCGGGAAAATGATAATGGCCAGAATTGGCGAACCAGGATCCGAAAATATCGGTATTTGATTGCTCAAATCAGTCGGAGCGATTTTAATGGGAAAGGTACCATTCGAATTGGCTAAAAATTAGCTTTCTCGTGGTATACCGTGCATACTGGCGCATCCTCTTGAAAAAAGATAAACAATAATGGCGGCTGGGGTGTTGGGCACCGCCAAACCCGGGAAAATGATAATGGACAGTATTGGCGAACCAGTGTCCGAAAATATCGGTATTTGATTTCTCAAAATCAGTGGGAGCTATTTTAATGGGACAGGTACCATTCGAATGGGCTAAAAATTAGCTTTCTCGTGGTATACCGTTCATAATGGCGCATTCTCTTTAAAAAAAAATGGGTAATAATGGCGGCTGGGGTATTGGCGAACCAGGGTCCGAAAATATCGGTATTTGATTCCTCAAAATCAGTGGGAGCGATTTTAATGGGACAGGTACCATTCGAATGGGCTAAAAATTAGCTTTCTCGTGGTATACCGTGCATAATGGCGCATCCTCTTGAAAAAAGGTAAACTATAATGGCGGCTGTGGTATTGGGCAGCGGCAAACCCAGGGAAATGATAATGGCCAGTATTGGCGAACCAGGGTCCGAAAATGTCGGGACTTTATTCCTCAAAATCAGTGGGACCGATTTTAATGGGACAGGTACCATTCGAATTGGCTAAAAATTAGCTTTCTCGTGGTATACCGTGCACAATGGCGCATCCTCTTTAAAAAAGGTAAACATTAATAACGGCGGCTGTGGTGTTGGGCAGCGTCAAAACTCGGGAAAATGATAATGGCCAGTATTGGCGAACCAGGGTCCGAAAATGTCGGGACTTGATTCCTCAAAATCAGTGGGAGCGATTTTAATGGGACACGTACCATTCGAATTGGCCAAAAATTAGCTTTCTTGTGGTATACCGTGCATAATGGCGCATCCTCTTGAAAAAAAGGTAAACAATAATGGCGGCTGGGGTATTGGGCAGCGTCAAAACTCGGGAAAATGATAATGGCCAGAATTGGCGAACCAGGATCCGAAAATATCGGTATTTGATTGCTCAAAATCAGTCGGAGCGATTTTAATGGGACAGGTACCATTCGAATGGGCTAAAAATTAGCTTTCTCGTGGTATACCGTGCATAATGGCGCATTCTCTTTAAAAAAAGGTAAGCATTAATAATGGCGGCTGGGGTATTGGCGAACCAGGGTCCAAAAATATCGGTATTTGATTCCTCAAAATCAGTCGGAGCGATTTTAATGGGACAGGTACCATTCGAATGGGCTAAAAATTAGCTTTCTCGTGGTATACCGTGCATAATGGCGCATCCTCTTTAAAAAAGGTAAACATTAATAACGGCGGCTGTGGTGTTGGGCAGCGTCGAAACTCGGGAAAATGATAATGGCCAGTATTGGTGAACCAGGGTCCGAAAATATCGGTATTTGATTGCTCAAATCAGTCGGAGCGATTTTAATGGGAAAGGTACCATTCGAATTGGCTAAAAATTAGCTTTCTCGTGGTATACCGTGCATAATGGCGCATCCTCTTGAAAAAAGATAAACAATAATGGCGGCTGGGGTGTTGGGCACCGTCAAACCCGGGAAAATGATAATGGCTAGTATTGGCGAACCAGTGTCCGAAAATATCGGTATTTGATTTCTCAAAATCAGTGGGAGCGATTTTAATGGGACAGGTACCATTCGAATGGGCTAAAAATTAGCTTTCTCGTGGTATACCGTGCATAATGGCGCATCCTCTTTAAAAAAGGTAAACATTAATAACGGCGGCTGTGGTGTTGGGCAGCGTCAAAACTCGGGAAAATGATAATGGCCAGTATTGGCGAACCAGGGTCCGAAAATGTCGGGACTTGATTCCTCAAAATCAGTGGGAGCGATTTTAATGGGACAGGTACCATTCGAATTGGCTAAAAATTAGCTTTCTTGTGGTATACCGTGCATAATGGCGCATCCTCTTGAAAAAAGGTAAACAATAATGGCGGCTGGGGTGTTGGGCAGCGTCAAAACTCGGGAAAATGATAATGGCCAGTATTGGCGAACCAGGGTCCGAAAATATCGGTATTTGATTGCTCAAAATCAGTGGGAGCGATTTTAATGGGACAGGTACCATTCGAATGGGCTAAAAATTAGCTTTCTCGTGGTATACCGTGCATAATGGCGCATCCTCTTGAAAAAAAGGTAAACATTAATAATGGCGGCTGGGGTATTGGGCACGCAAACCGGAAAATGATAATGGCCAGTATTGGCGAACCAGGGTCCGAAAATATCGGGATTTGATTCCTCAAAATCAGTGGGAGCGATTTTAATGGGACAGGTACCATTCGAATGGGCTAAAAATTAGCTTTCTCGTGGTATACCGTGCATAATGGCGCATCCTCTTTAAAAAAAGGTAAACATTAATGGCGGCGGGTGGTGTTGGGCAGCGTCAAAACTCGGGAAAATGATAATGGCCAGTATTGGCGAACCAGGGTCCGAAAATATCGGTATTTGATTGCTCAAATCAGTCGGAGCGATTTTAATGGGAAAGGTACCATTCGAATTGGCTAAAAATTAGCTTTCTCGTGGTATACCGTGCATAATGGCGCATCCTCTTGAAAAAAAGATAAACAATAATGGCGGCTGGGGTGTTGGGCACCGCCAAACCCGGGAAAATGATAATGGCTAGTATTGGCGAACCAGTGTCCGAAAATATCGGTATTTGATTTCTCAAAATCAGTGGGAGCTATTTTAATGGGACAGGTACCATTCGAATGGGCTAAAAATTAGCTTTCTCGTGGTATACCGTGCATATTGGCGCATCCTCTTGAAAAAAGGTAAACTATAATGGCGGCTGTGGTATTGGGCAGCGGCAAACCCAGGGAAATGATAATGGCCAGTATTGGCGAACCAGGGTCCGAAAATGTCGGGACTTTATTCCTCAAAATCAGTGGGACCGATTTTAATGGGACAGCTACCATTCGAATGGGCTAAAAATTAGCTTTCTCGTGGTATACCGTGCATAATGGCGCATCCTCTTGAAAAAAAGATAAACAATAATGGCGGCTGGGGTGTTGGGCACCGTCAAACCCGGGAAAATGATAATGGCTAGTATTGGCGAACCAGTGTCCGAAAATATCGGTATTTGATTCCTCAAAATCAGTGGGAGCGATTTTAATGGGACAGGTACCATTCGAATGGGCTAAAAATTTCTTGTGGTATACCGTGCATAATGGCGCATCCTCTTGAAAAAAAGGTAAACAATAATGGCGGCTGGGGTATTGGGCAGCGTCAAAACTCGGGAAAATGATAATGGCCAGAATTGGCGAACCAGGATCCGAAAATATCGGTATTTGATTGCTCAAATCAGTCGGAGCGATTTTAATGGGAAAGGTACCATTCGAATTGGCTAAAAATTAGCTTTCTCGTGGTATACCGTGCATACTGGCGCATCCTCTTGAAAAAAAGATAAACAATAATGGCGGCTGGGGTGTTGGGCACCGCCAAACCCGGGAAAATGATAATGGACAGTATTGGCGAACCAGTGTCCGAAAATATCGGTATTTGATTTCTCAAAATCAGTGGGAGCTATTTTAATGGGACAGGTACCATTCGAATGGGCTAAAAATTAGCTTTCTCGTGGTATACCGTTCATAATGGCGCATTCTCTTTAAAAAAAGGTAAGCATTAATAATGGCGGCTGGGGTATTGGCGAACCAGGGTCCGAAAATATCGGTATTTGATTCCTCAAAATCAGTGGGAGCGATTTTAATGGGACAGGTACCATTCGAATGGGCTAAAAATTAGCTTTCTCGTGGTATACCGTGCATAATGGCGCATCCTCTTGAAAAAAGGTAAACTATAATGGCGGCTGTGGTATTGGGCAGCGGCAAACCCAGGGAAATGATAATGGCCAGTATTGGCGAACCAGGGTCCGAAAATGTCGGGACTTTATTCCTCAAAATCAGTGGGACCGATTTTAATGGGACAGGTACCATTCGAATTGGCTAAAAATTAGCTTTCTCGTGGTATACCGTGCATAATGGCGCATCCTCTTTAAAAAAAGGTAAACATTAATAACGGCGGCTGTGGTGTTGGGCAGCGTCAAAACTCGGGAAAATGATAATGGCCAGTATTGGCGAACCAGGGTCCGAAAATGTCGAGACTTGATTCCTCAAAATCAGTGGGAGCGATTTTAATGGGACACGTACCATTCGAATTGGCCAAAAATTTGCTTTCTTGTGGTATACCGTGCATAATGGCGCATCCTCTTGAAAAAAAGGTAAACAATAATGGCGGCTGGGGTATTGGGCAGCGTCAAAACTCGGGAAAATGATAATGGCCAGAATTGGCGAACCAGGATCCGAAAATATCGGTATTTGATTGCTCAAAATCAGTCGGAGCGATTTTAATGGGACAGGTACCATTCGAATGGGCTAAAAATTAGCTTTCTCGTGGTATACCGTGCATAATGGCGCATTCTCTTTAAAAAAAGGTAAGCATTAATAATGGCGGCTGGGGTATTGGCGAACCAGGGTCCGAAAATATCGGTATTTGATTCCTCAAAATCAGTCGGAGCGATTTTAATGGGACAGGTACCATTCGAATGGGCTAAAAATTAGCTTTCTCGTGGTATACCGTGCATAATGGCGCATCCTCTTGAAAAAAGGTAAACTATAATGGCGGCTGTGGTATTGGGCAGCGGCGAAACCCAGGGAAAATGATAATGGCCAGTATTGGCGAACCAGGGTCCGAAAATGTCGGGACTTTATTCCTCAAAATCAGTGGGACCGATTTTAATGGGACAGGTACCATTCGAATGGACTAAAAATTAGCTTTCTCGTGGTATACCGTACATAATGGCGCATCCTCTTGAAAAAAAGATAAACAATAATGGCGGCTGGGGTGTTGGGCACCGTCAAACCCGGGAAAATGATAATGGCCAGTATTGGCGAACCAGTGTCCGAAAATATCGGTATTTGATTCCTCAAAATCAGTGGGAGCGATTTTAATGGGACACGTACCATTGGAATTGGCTAAAAATTAGCTTTCTCGTGGTATACCGTGCATAATGGTGCATCCTCTTGAAAAAGGTAAACTATAATGGCGGCTGTGGTATTGGGCAGTGGCAAATTCAGGGAAATGATAATGGCCAGTATTGGCGAACCAGGGTCCGAAAATGTCGGGACTTTATTCCTCAAAATCAGTGGGAGCGATTTTAATGGGACACGTACCATTCGAATTGGCCAAAAATTAGCTTTCTTGTGGTATACCGTGCATAATGGCGCATCCTCTTGAAAAAAAGGTAAACAATAATGGCGGCTGGGGTATTGGGCAGCGTCAAAACTCGGGAAAATGATAATGGCCAGAATTGGCGAACCAGGATCCGAAAATATCGGTATTTGATTGCTCAAATCAGTCGGAGCGATTTTAATGGGAAAGGTACCATTCGAATTGGCTAAAAATTAGCTTTCTCGTGGTATACCGTGCATACTGGCGCATCCTCTTGAAAAAAAGATAAACAATAATGGCGGCTGGGGTGTTGGGCACCGCCAAACCCGGGAAAATGATAATGGACAGTATTGGCGAACCAGTGTCCGAAAATATCGGTATTTGATTTCTCAAAATCAGTGGGAGCTATTTTAATGGGACAGGTACCATTCGAATGGGCTAAAAATTAGCTTTCTCGTGGTATACCGTTCATAATGGCGCATTCTCTTTAAAAAAGGTAAGCATTAATAATGGCGGCTGGGGTATTGGCGAACCAGGGTCCGAAAATATCGGTATTTGATTCCTCAAAATCAGTGGGAGCGATTTTAATGGGACAGGTACCATTCGAATGGGCTAAAAATTAGCTTTCTCGTGGTATACCGTGCATAATGGCGCATCCTCTTGAAAAAAGGTAAACTATAATGGCGGCTGTGGTATTGGGCAGCGGCAAACCCAGGGAAATGATAATGGCCAGTATTGGCGAACCAGGGTCCGAAAATGTCGGGACTTTATTCCTCAAAATCAGTGGGACCGATTTTAATGGGACAGGTACCATTCGAATTGGCTAAAAATTAGCTTTTTCGTGGTATACCGTGCATAATGGCGCATCCTCTTTAAAAAAAGGTAAACATTAATAACGGCGGCTGTGGTGTTGGGCAGCGTCAAAACTAGGGAAAATGATAATGGCCAGTATTGGCGAACCAGGGTCCGAAAATGTCGAGACTTGATTCCTCAAAATCAGTGGGAGCGATTTTAATGGGACACGTACCATTCGAATTGGCCAAAAATTAGCTTTCTTGTGGTATACCGTGCATAATGGCGCATCCTCTTGAAAAAAAGGTAAACAATAATGGCGGCTGGGGTATTGGGCAGCGTCAAAACTCGGGAAAATGATAATGGCCAGAATTGGCGAACCAGGATCCGAAAATATCGGTATTTGATTGCTCAAAATCAGTCGGAGCGATTTTAATGGGACAGGTACCATTCGAATGGGCTAAAAATTAGCTTTCTCGTGGTATACCGTGCATAATGGCGCATTCTCTTTAAAAAAAGGTAAGCATTAATAATGGCGGCTGGGGTATTGGCGAACCAGGGTCCGAAAATATCGGTATTTGATTCCTCAAAATCAGTCGGAGCGATTTTAATGGGACAGGTACCATTCGAATGGGCTAAAAATTAGCTTTCTCGTGGTATACCGTGCATAATGGCGCATCCTCTTTAAAAAAAGGTAAACATTAATAACGGCGGCTGTGGTGTTGGGCAGCGTCGAAACTCGGGAAAATGATAATGGCCAGTATTGGCGAACCAGGGTCCGAAAATGTTGGGACTTGATTCCTCAAAATCAGTGGGAGCGATTTTAATGGGACACGTACCATTCGAATTGGCTAAAAATTAGCTTTCTTGTGGTATACCGTGCATAATGGCGCATCCTCTTGAAAAAAGGTAAACAATAATGGCGGCTGGGGTATTGGGCAGCGTCAAAACTCGGGAAAATGATAATGGCCAGAATTGGCGAACCAGGATCCGAAAATATCGGTATTTGATTGCTCAAAATCAGTCGGAGCGATTTTAATGGGACAGGTACCATTCGAATGGGCTAAAAATTAGCTTTCTCGTGGTATACCGTGCATAATGGCGCATTCTCTTTAAAAAAAGGTAAGCATTCATAATGGCGGCTGGGGTATTGGCGAACCAGGGTCCGAAAATATCGGTATTTGATTCCTCAAAATCAGTGGGAGCGATTTTAATGGGACAGGTACCATTCGAATGGGCTAAAAATTAGCTTTCTCGTGGTATACCGTGCATAATGGCGCATCCTCTTGAAAAAAGGTAAACTATAATGGCGGCTGTGGTATTGGGCAGCGGCAAACCCAGGGAAATGATAATGGCCAGTATTGGCGAACCAGGGTCCGAAAATGTCGGGACTTTATTCCTCAAAATCAGTGGGACCGATTTTAATGGGACAGGTACCATTCGAATTGGCTAAAAATTAGCTTTCTCGTGGTATACCGTGCATAATGGCGCATCCTCTTGAAAAAAAGATAAACAATAATGGCGGCTGGACTGTTGGGCAGCATCAAACCCGGGAAAATGATAATGGCCAGTATTGGCGAACCAGGGTCCGAAAATATCGGGACTTGATTCCTCAAAATCAGTGGGAGCGATTTTAATGGGACAGGTACCATTCGAATGGGCTAAAAATTAGCTTTCTCGTGGTATACCGTGCATAATGGCGCATCCTCTTGAAAAAAAGGTAAACAATAATGGCGGCTGGGGTATTGGGCAGCGTCAAAACTCGGGAAAATGATAATGGCCAGTATTGGCGAACCAGGGTCCGAAAATATCGGGACTTGATTCCTCAAAATCATTGGGAGCGATTTTAATGGGACAGGTACCATTCGAATGGGCTAAAAATTAGCTTTCTCGTGGTATACCGTGCATAATGGCGCATCCTCTTGAAAAAAAGGTAAACAATAATGGCGGCTGGACTGTTGGGCAGCATGGGACATGGAATTTTAATGGGACTGGTACCATTCGAATGGGCTAAAAATTAGCTTTCTCGTGGTATACCGTGCATAATGGCGCATCCTCTTGAAAAAAGGTAAACAATAATGGCGGCTGGACTGTTGGGCAGCATCAAACCCGGGAAAATGATAATGGCCAGTATTGGCGAACCGGGGTCCGAAAATATCGGGACTTGATTCCTCAAAATCAGTGGGAGCGATTTTAATGGGACACGTACCATTGGAATTGGCTAAAAATTTGCTTTCTCGTGGTATACCGTGCATAATGGCACATTCTCTTAAAAAAATGGTAAACATTAATGGCGGCTGGACTGTTGGGCAGCATCAAACCCGAGAAAATGATAATGGCCAGTATTGGCGAACCAGGGTCCGAAAATATCGGTATTTGATTCCTCAAAATCAGTGGGAGCGATTTTAATGGGACAGGTACCATTCGAATGGGCTAAAAATTAGCTTTCTCGTGGTATACCGTGCATAATGGCGCATCCTCTTGAAAAAAGGTAAACTATAATGGCGGCTGTGGTATTGGGCAGCGGCAAACCCAGGGAAATGATAATGGCCAGTATTGGCGAACCAGGGTCCGAAAATGTCGGGACTTTATTCCTCAAAATCAGTGGGACCGATTTTAATGGGACAGGTACCATTCGAATGGGCTAAAAATTAGCTTTCTCGTGGTATACCGTGCATAATGGCGCATTCTCTTTAAAAAAGGTAAGCATTAATAATGGCGGCTGGGGTATTGGCGAACCAGGGTCCGAAAATATCGGTATTTGATTCCTCAAAATCAGTGGGAGCGATTTTAATGGGACAGGTACCATTCGAATGGGCTAAAAATTAGCTTTCTCGTGGTATACCGTGCATAATGGCGCATCCTCTTGAAAAAAGGTAAACTATAATGGCGGCTGTGGTATTGGGCAGCGGCAAACCCAGGGAAATGATAATGGCCAGTATTGGCGAACCAGGGTCCGAAAATGTCGGGACTTTATTCCTCAAAATCAGTGGGACCGATTTTAATGGGACAGGTACCATTCGAATTGGCTAAAAATTAGCTTTCTTGTGGTATACCGTGCATAATGGCGCATCCTCTTGAAAAAAGGTACACAATAATGGCGGCTGGGGTATTGGGCAGCGTCAAAACTCAAGAAAATGATAATGGCCAGAATTGGCGAACCAGGATCCGAAAATATCGGTATTTGATTGCTCAAAATCAGTCGGAGCGATTTTAATGGGACAGGTACCATTCGAATGGGCTAAAAATTAGCTTTCTCGTGGTATACCGTGCATAATGGCGCATTCTCTTTAAAAAAAGGTAAGCATTAATAATGGCGGCTGGGGTATTGGCGAACCAGGGTCCGAAAATATCGGTATTTGATTCCTCAAAATCAGTGGGAGCGATTTTAATGGGACAGGTACCATTCGAATGGGCTAAAAATTAGCTTTCTCGTGGTATACCGTGCATAATGGCGCATCCTCTTGAAAAAAGGTAAACTATAATGGCGGCTGTGGTATTGGGCAGCGGCAAACCCAGGGAAATGATAATGGCCAGTATTGGCGAACCAGGGTCCGAAAATGTCGGGACTTTATTCCTCAAAATCAGTGGGACCGATTTTAATGGGACAGGTACCATTCGAATTGGCTAAAAATTAGCTTTCTCGTGGTATACCGTGCATAATGGCGCATCCTCTTGAAAAAAAGATAAACAATAATGGCGGCTGGACTGTTGGGCAGCATCAAACCCGGGAAAATGATAATGGCCAGTATTGGCGAACCAGGGTCCGAAAATATCGGGACTTGATTCCTCAAAATCAGTGGGAGCGATTTTAATGGGACAGGTACCATTCGAATGGGCTAAAAATTAGCTTTCTCGTGGTATACCGTGCATAATGGCGCATCCTCTTGAAAAAAGGTAAACAATAATGGCGGCTGGGGTATTGGGCAGCGTCAAAACTCGGGAAAATGATAATGGCCAGTATTGGCGAACCAGGGTCCGAAAATATCGGGACTTGATTCCTCAAAATCATTGGGAGCGATTTTAATGGGACAGGTACCATTCGAATGGGCTAAAAATTAGCTTTCTCGTGGTATACCGTGCATAATGGCGCATCCTCTTGAAAAAAAGGTAAACAATAATGGCGGCTGGACTGTTGGGCAGCATGGGACATGGAATTTTAATGGGACTGGTACCATTCGAATGGGCTAAAAATTAGCTTTCTCGTGGTATACCGTGCATAATGGCGCATCCTCTTGAAAAAAGGTAAACAATAATGGCGGCTGGACTGTTGGGCAGCATCAAACCCGGGAAAATGATAATGGCCAGTATTGGCGAACCGGGGTCCGAAAATATCGGGACTTGATTCCTCAAAATCAGTGGGAGCGATTTTAATGGGACACGTACCATTGGAATTGGCTAAAAATTAGCTTTCTCGTGGTATACCGTGCATAATGGCACATTCTCTTAAAAAAATGGTAAACATTAATGGCGGCTGGACTGTTGGGCAGCATCAAACCCGAGAAAATGATAATGGCCAGTATTGGCGAACCAGGGTCCGAAAATATCGGTATTTGATTCCTCAAAATCAGTGGGAGCGATTTTAATGGGACAGGTACCATTCGAATGGGCTAAAAATTAGCTTTCTCGTGGTATACCGTGCATAATGGCGCATCCTCTTGAAAAAGGTAAACTATAATGGCGGCTGTGGTATTGGGCAGCGGCAAACCCAGGGAAATGATAATGGCCAGTATTGGCGAACCAGGGTCCGAAAATGTCGGGACTTTATTCCTCAAAATCAGTGGGACCGATTTTAATGGGACAGGTACCATTCGAATGGGCTAAAAATTAGCTTTCTCGTGGTATACCGTGCATAATGGCGCATTCTCTTTAAAAAAGGTAAGCATTAATAATGGCGGCTGGGGTATTGGCGAACCAGGGTCCGAAAATATCGGTATTTGATTCCTCAAAATCAGTGGGAGCGATTTTAATGGGACAGGTACCATTCGAATGGGCTAAAAATTAGCTTTCTCGTGGTATACCGTGCATAATGGCGCATCCTCTTTAAAAAAGGTAAACATTAATAACGGCGGCTGTGGTGTTGGGCAGCGTCGAAACTCGGGAAAATGATAATGGCCAGTATTGGCGAACCAGGGTCCGAAAATGTCGGGACTTGATTCCTCAAAATCAGTGGGAGCGATTTTAATGGGACACGTACCATTCGAATTGGCTAAAAATTAGCTTTCTTGTGGTATACCGTGCATAATGGCGCATCCTCTTGAAAAAAAGGTAAACAATAATGGCGGCTGGGGTATTGGGCAGCGTCAAAACTCGGGAAAATGATAATGGCCAGAATTGGCGAACCAGGATCCGAAAATATCGGTATTTGATTGCTCAAAATCAGTCGGAGCGATTTTAATGGGACAGGTACCATTCGAATGGGCTAAAAATTAGCTTTCTCGTGGTATACCGTGCATAATGGCGCATTCTCTTTAAAAAAAGGTAAGCATTAATAATGGCGGCTGGGGTATTGGCGAACCAGGGTCCGAAAATATCGGTATTTGATTCCTCAAAATCAGTGGGAGCGATTTTAATGGGACAGGTACCATTCGAATGGGCTAAAAATTAGCTTTCTCGTGGTATACCGTGCATAATGGCGCATCCTCTTGAAAAAAGGTAAACTATAATGGCGGCTGTGGTATTGGGCAGCGGCAAACCCAGGGAAATGATAATGGCCAGTATTGGCGAACCAGGGTCCGAAAATATCGGTATTTGATTCCTCAAAATCAGTGGGAGCGATTTTAATGGGACAGGTACCATTCGAATGGGCTATAAATTAGCTTTCTCGTGGTATACCGTGCATAATGGCGCATCCTCTTTAAAAAAGGTAAACATTAATAACGGCGGCTGGGGTGTTGGGCAGCGTCAAAACTCGGGAAAATGATAATGGCCAGTATTGGCGAACCAGGGTCCGAAAATGTCGGGACTTGATTCCTCAAAATCAGTGGGAGCGATTTTAATGGGACACGTACCTTTCGAATTGGCTAAAAATTAGCTTTCTTGTGGTATACCGTGCATAATGGCGCATCCTCTTGAAAAAAAGGTAAACAATAATGGCGGCTGGGGTATTGGGCAGCGTCAAAACTCGGGAAAATGATAATGGCCAGAATTGGCGAACCAGTGTCCGAAAATATCGGGACTTGATTCCTCAAAATCAGTGGGATAGATTTTAATGGGACAGGTACCATTCGAATGGGCTAAAAATTAGCTTTCTCGTGGTATACCGTGCATAATGGCGCATCCTCTGTAAAAAAAGGTAAACATTAATAACGGCGGCTGGGGTGTTGGGCAGCGTCAAAACTCGAGAAAATGATAATGGCCAGTATTGGCGAACCAGGGTCCGAAAATGTCGGGTCTTGATTCCTCAAAATCAGTGGAAGCGATTTGAATGGGACACGTACCATTCGAATTGGCTAAAAATTAGCTTTCTTGTGGTATACCGTGCATAATGGCGCATCCTCTTGAAAAAAGGTAAACAATAATGGCGGCTGGGGTATTGGGCAGCGTCAAAACTCTCGAAAATGATAATGGCCAGAATTGGCGAACCAGGATCCGAAAATATCGGTATTTGATTGCTCAAAATCAGTCGGAGCGATTTTAATGGGACAGGTACCATTCGAATGGGCTAAAAATTAGCTTTCTCGTGGTATACCGTGCATAATGGCGCATCCTCTTTAAAAAAGGTAAACATTAATAATGGCGGCTGGGGTATTGGCGAACCAGGGTCCGAAAATATCGGTATTTGATTCCTCAAAATCAGTGGGAGCGATTTTAATGGGACAGGTACCATTCGAATGGGCTAAAAATTAGCTTTCTCGTGGTATACCGTGCATAATGGCGCATCCTCTTGAAAAAAGGTAAACTATAATGGCGGCTGTGGTATTGGGCAGCGGCAAACCCAGGGAAATGATAATGGCCAGTATTGGCGAACCAGGGTCCGAAAATGTCGGGACTTTATTCCTCCAAAATCAGTGGGACCGATTTTAATGGGACAGCTACCATTCGAATTGGCTAAAAATTAGCTTTCTCGTGGTATACCGTGCATAATGGTGCATCCTCTTGAAAAAAGGTAAACTATAATGGCGGCTGTGGTATTGGGCAGCGGCAAACCCAGGGAAATGATAATGGCCAGTTTTGGCGAACCAGGGTCCGAAAATGTCGGGACTTTATTCCTCAAAATCAGTGGGACCGATTTTAATGGGACAGGTACCATTCGAATTGGCTAAAAATTAGCTTTCTCGTGGTATACCGTGCATAATGGCGCATCCTCTTGAAAAAAGATAAACAATAATGGCGGCTGGGGTGTTGGGCACCGCCAAACCCGGGAAAATGATAATGGCCAGTATTGGCGAACCAGTGTCCGAAAATATCGGTATTTGATTTCTCAAAATCAGTGGGAGCTATTTTAATGGGACAGGTACCATTCGAATGGGCTAAAAATTAGCTTTCTCGTGGTATACCGTGCATAATGGCGCATCCTCTTGAAAAAGGTAAACTATAATGGCGGCTGTGGTATTGGGCAGCGGCAAACCCAGGGAAATGATAATGGCCAGTATTGGCGAACCAGGGTCCGAAAATGTCGGGACTTTATTCCTCAAAATCAGTGGGACCGATTTTAATGGGACAGCTACCATTCGAATGGGCTAAAAATTAGCTTTCTTGTGGTATACCGTGCATAATGGCGCATCCTCTTTAAAAAAAGGTAAACATTAATAACGGCTGGGGTGTTGGGCACCGTCAAACCCGGGAAAATGATAATGGCTAGTATTGGCGAACCAGTGTCCGAAAATATCGGTATTTGATTCCTCAAAATCAGTGGGAGCGATTTTAATGGGACAGGTACCATTCGAATGGGCTAAAAATTAGCTTTCTCGTGGTATACCGTGCATAATGGCGCATTCTCTTTAAAAAAAGGTAAACATTAATAATGGCGGCTGGGGTATTGGCGAACCAGGGTCCGAAAATATCGGTATTTGATTCCTCAAAATCAGTGGGAGCGATTTTAATGGGACAGGTACCATTCGAATTGGCTAAAAATTAGCTTTCTCGTGGTATACCGTGCATACTGGCGCATCCTCTTGAAAAAAAGATAAACAATAATGGCGGCTGGGGTGTTGGGCACCGCCAAACCCGGGAAAATGATAATGGACAGTATTGGCGAACCAGTGTCCGAAAATATCGGTATTTGATTTCTCAAAATCAGTGGGAGCTATTTTAATGGGACAGGTACCATTCGAATGGGCTAAAAATTAGCTTTCTCGTGGTATACCGTTCATAATGGCGCATTCTCTTTAAAAAAAGGTAAGCATTAATAATGGCGGCTGGGGTATTGGCGAACCAGGGTCCGAAAATATCGGTATTTGATTCCTCAAAATCAGTGGGAGCGATTTTAATGGGACAGGTACCATTCGAATGGGCTAAAAATTAGCTTTCTCGTGGTATACCGTGCATAATGGCGCATCCTCTTGAAAAAAGGTAAACTATACTGGCGGCTGTGGTATTGGGCAGCGGCAAACCCAAGGAAATGATAATGGCCAGTATTGGCGAACCAGGGTCCGAAAATGTCGGGACTTTATTCCTCAAAATCAGTGGGACCGATTTTAATGGGACAGGTACCATTCGAATTGGTTAAAAATTAGCTTTCTCGTGGTATACCGTGCAC
>JAECYA010000414.1:0-48221 GCA_018153455.1 Drosophila parabipectinata | reverse complement strand
ATATATACTTTATGGGGTCGGAGATAATTCCTTCCTTCGTGTAAATGTATGTATCAAGTAGGGTTGTTGATTATACCCTTCAGTACCAAAATTCCTTACCCCGACTTTTCCTGGCGACAAGTTCGAACTTGCAGAATAGGCTGAGCGGATGCTCGCTAACTATAAACACCGAAGTAGCAAAGCCGAGCGGTCGAAAGAGAGTCGGCTTGCGACCAGCAAAACATCAGTTACTAATTAATTGTTATGTTTAAATTAGTTGCTTGCTGCTTTACCCGACACGCTTCCCGACACAGAAAGCATTCTATGAGAATATGAGCGTAAGAAAACCCCTCTGGGGCCTGCTGTGGCCTGTCGCAAGAAATTTTTGCGTCCATTTTCGTTGTATGAAATGGCTTGTCAATATGCTGTATGGTTAGTGCTGAGGCCAAACAAAGAGGATACTTGGTGCGAAGAGTGGGGGACGCGTGTCACATGGGATTTGTTGCGAGTGGGGGGTTACGTCTCTGCTTAGTTTCAGTCTACTGATCTATACGTTCCAGTTAGGTTCCTTCGTTCCTTCTACTAAAGACTTCTTGATAAAAAATCTTAAATAGAAAGAATTTTTGAATTCAAAGATTTGGATACGTGCCCGGTTCCTGCATCCGCTGGCCCAATGGCCCATGCTACCGCATCTGTTGCATGCTTGCTGGGTTCTCGACAGGATCCTGCCTTGGCCCTGCTGTCCACTCGCTGAGGAAATCCCATCCCAGCACCAGACTGTCCTCCATACCTGGCATCCCCAGCAGGCTCAGGGTCTTTGTCCTGTTGCCGAAGCTTATCCGAGCCTGTAATGCGGCGCGTGTTTCTGTATGGCTTCCATTGGCTAACTTTACCCGCCTCTTTATCGCGACTCGTTTCCCGGCTATTTCCTCGCCGTCGCTCCTGTATCCAGCATGGCTTTCACCTTCGTGCCCTCGACCTCGATGGTTGCCGTCAACTGTTGCTCCTCCTCGGATAGTCCTCCTATTAGTTTTGAGAGGCAGCACCGTGCGATCCCTGCTCTCCTCCCTGTTGCTGGGACCGCTGCGCATTTCCCGCCCTCTGGCAGCATTCTGTGCTTCTAACTCCTGTCGCGCCGCACATCTTGCAGAAAAGCAGCCTTGGGTTCCTGCACCCGCTGGCCCAATGTCCCATGCTACCGCATCTGTTGCATGCTTGGGCTGGGTTCTCGACCGGACACTGCATTGGCCCTGCTGCCCACTGCTGATTAGGCTGTTGCGGAGCCGACCTATGCTGGGTCTTAGTTTACCATCTTGGCATCAAACTTTGACTCGTGATGTTTTGCCGCTCCGGCGGGCCTTGGCGCGGTTCCTCTCTTTGCCACCTTGGTGGCCATTGTCTGTTTTGGACGGTCTGGTGGTGGAACTCGTCCCGTTCCCCTTTTTGGGTCCATTGGTCCCTCTGATACCTTGCCGCTTCACTATGCTGCGGCTCTTCTCTCCCACCTCACGTTTACGGCCGACTGACTGTGGCTCCACCTTTGTTCCGTGGCAACTAGCCTGTTAAAGGCCTCTTCCTCCTGCGCTAATTCCTCAAACTCCTCTATGCCCATCACCTCCTCTAAAGACGCGCTGGCGTATGGCCCTCTGAACATCTTCATCCTTGGCATGCATCCTTCTGCCGGCTCCGTTCAAGGTGTCCCTTGCAAGTTGTTCTGGCTGCCATTATTACTCCTGTTGCCGCGCTGCTAGCGATTCCGCTACCCTCCTCCCTTTTGCCTTGAAAAGAGCAATGCCAATCGTCTGACCAGTCGTAGTCGACCCACCGGGACACCGTGCATACGCTCCGGTGCAATGTTTGGAAGTTGCCGTGTGACGCCTTCGCTATACCGGGACACCGTGCATACGCACCGGTGCCAGGTTTTTTTTTTTTTTTTATATTCGTATTTATTTGCTCCTTACAAACTTTCTTATAGGCCTACTGTAGATTTTCTTATTCGTGACTGGGCTGCAAGAGCTTGGATCTAAGTTGTGCGGTACGGCAGTGAAGCAATGCTTCGCACAACTCTACTCCTTCCGCCCGTTACGTGCCCCCTCCAGGGCTCTCAGCTCTATCATAGTCTTGGCCACAAATACGGCTATGGCTTCCCATTTCCACGGCGTCTGGAGCATTTGAGGCACCATACTGCTAGGTGTGAAGGGCTCTTCTAGGATCTCCTCCAGGGTTAGGCGATCCTCTACAAATCTCCTGCATTCGAAGAGGACGTGGAGAGGGTCCTCTGTGACTCCACTGCCACACGACGGGCAGCTTTAATTAGCTTCGGAAGCACCCATGGCCGCTAAGGGCCTGCGTGAGGTAGAAATCTACCTGATCATGCTTCCTTCCGGTCCACTCCGCCACGTCCGGAATGAGCCGAAACGTCCAGCGTCCCTTGGGTGATTCCTCCCATCGCCGTTGCCAGTTTGACAAACTTGTGGCCTTCCGTTGTCAGGAAGTCTCTCAGTTTAAAGCTATCGTCTTGAAACCTGGCACACCCTCCTTTCCTTTGCCGTAGTATATAAGTCGGAACGGCCCGGATCGGCCGACTATATGGTATAACTTTGTTGTTTTAAAAGTAAGAGAGTTCAAATTTTACGTGAGAGCTACTTTTGGCAACATAATACGACATGCCAAATGTCATAAGGATCGGCCGACTATATCCTGTAGCTGCCATTATTAACTCTTTTCTCTTTTTTTTTTTGTTTTGTTTTTTTCTATTTTAAATAATCTTTTTTTTAATAATCTTATCCACGATAGGCCAATATACGGGAAGCAATATCCGTATGCTCTATCTGTCAACGACTTCGTGAATAGCGAAATCAAAAGAATGTTATCAGAAAAACTGTTATCACCACTTCTGGTAGTCCCAAAGAAAGGAGAGAATCAAGACGAAAGCCGTAAATTGAGACACGTCATTGATTACTCGTCATACCTGACAGGTACCCAATGCAAGACCCATCAGTAATTCTATTAAATTTGGGAAAAGCAAGATATTTCTCAACAATAGATTTAGAGTCAGTATTTCATCAGATACTAATGAAAGAATCTGATGTCGAAAAAACAGCTTCTTCAATAAATAATGGAAAATACGAATTTTTAAGAATGCCATTCGGATTAACAAATGCACCAAGAATCTTTCAGAGAGCAATGGACGATATTCTAAGAGAACAAATAGGAAATACATGTCATGTCTATATGGACGACATTATAACATTCTCAAACTCAATTGAACAACACTATACAGATCTAAACAAAATTATAAATATATTATTGAGGGCAAACATGAAAATCTCTTTAGAAAAATCTTAGTTTTTCAAACGCGGAACCCGTTTTCTAGGATCAGAACTTCATCAGAAAACAGACCCAGAGAAAATGGAAACCATTAGTAAATATCCGCTTCCAGAAAATATTCGGGAACTAAGAAGTTTCCTAGGTCTTACGGGATATTATAGAAAATTTGTTTCAAACTACGCCTACATAGCCAAACCTCTAACAAGATATCTTGGAGGTCATAATTGCAAAAACTCAAAAAGAATGTCAACAAAAATGTTAATTCAGCTGGATGAACCAGCAATTAAAGCTTTTAACGAGCTGAAAGAAAATCTCATTGCTCAAGTAGAACTAGTTCAACCGGACTATAATAAAAAATTTACCTTGACCACCGACGCTTCAGACGTCGCAATTGGTGCAGTTTTATCTCAAGAAGGAAAACCAATTACTTTTATTTCAAAAACCTTGTCTAAAACAGAATAAGCTTATGCAATTAATAAGAAGGACCTTTTAGGGATAGTATGGGCTCTTAACAATCTAAGAAATTACTTATACGGAGTTATTGGAATTGAAATTGAAATTCAAACCCACCATCAATCTTCGTAAATCCCAATGTAGATATGAAAGGATGGTATTCTTTCAAACAAAGTTTTACACCGAAAATAACATAAGCCCGGTACAACAAATGTAGTTGCAGACGCATTATCTCGAATTCAGATAAATAATATTACTAACAGCGATATAGAATAGACAGACCAATCAAACTCAGATCAAAACACACAGCATTCAACTGAATGTAGTTTTGAAAATGTAATACAAGAGACCCGTGAACCGTTAAATCAATTTAAGCAACAACTGTTATAAACAACGGGCAGGTACACAATACATGAGTCACTGAAAATCTTTGACAGGACACGACATTTAATTGAATATGATACACCAGAAAATTTAATAACTATATTAAGAGAGTATCTTCCACCTAACATTACGGTAGGAATTCATTGTACCTTAGAGGACTTATTTCAAATTCAATTACCATTAAAAAATAACACAGTGCGACAGTGATTTGGAACTTTTGAAGAGACCTAGTAGGAATTGTTCATTAGGTCGAGTATAGTATAAAACCATGTTTGAAATTTTTCCTACACCCTCAAATCTTGATTAATTTCGAAAAAACGGTTTTTCGAAAGTGTTTTGCTCTTAAAAATTTCTGAACGCGCAATTTTAGTCCGATTTTCAATTTTTTATGTTTTTCAATAGTAAAATGTTCTAGCTTTTGAAAAAAATACATCTTCAATTTATTTAAACAGAAAGGATACAAATTTTACAAAAGAAACTGACATTTTTGATTTTTTGTCGTGTTTTTCGAACTTGGACGCCATTTTACAACTTCCAAGAAATGGTATCATTTTTGACACATGTCAATATTGTCTCGTTAATTTTGAATAAAACGAGACCTATTTCATTCGAAATTATGAAAATTGTTGATGTTATAACGCTTTTCCCAAAACAAGTTATATCCTCAGACTGCATTAGTATTCTGCAGTCAATTCAAATTCGAGCGCACCGTAACAGTATGTAAGTACCAGTATGTAAGTTAACAGAAAGATAGAAACTCAATGAAGATTATTTTTGTCAGTCTTATTTTTATTGATTTCATAGCATTTATCAATGTTTAAAAATGCTAAAAATGAAAAAAGATAAATTCGCTAAAATTCTTCGAGACCGAGAATTTCGGAGCGAAGCCAGTGCAGCCAGTCGCAGCTGGCAGAGTGGACCTGGAGCCGTCAGTCGGAGATAGCTAGATAGATAGATAGACTTTACCTTGACCACCGACGCTTCAGACGTCGCAATTGGTGCAGTTTTATCTCAAGAAGGAAAACCAATTACTTTTATTTCAAAAACCTTGTCTAAAACAGAATAAGCTTATGCAATTAATAAGAAGGACCTTTTAGCGATAGTATGGGCTCTTAACAATCTAAGAAATTACTTATACGGAGTTATTGGAATTGAAATTGAAATTCAAACCCACCATCAATCTTCGTAAATCCCAATGTAGATATGAAAGGATGGTATTCTTTCATACAAAGTTTTACACCGAAAATAACATAAGCCCGGTACAACAAATGTAGTTGCAGACGCATTATCTCGAATTCAGATAAATAATATTACTAACAGCGATATAGAATAGACAGACCAATCAAACTCAGATCAAAACACACAGCATTCAACTGAATGTAGTTTTGAAAATGTAATACAAGAGACCCGTGAACCGTTAAATCAATTTAAGCAACAACTGTTATAAACAACGGGCAGGTACACAATACATGAGTCACTGAAAATCTTTGACAGGACACGACATTTAATTGAATATGATACACCAGAAAATTTAATAACTATATTAAGAGACTATATTAATAACTATATAATATATTAATGAACAATTCCTACTAGGCATACGGATATTGCTTCCCGTATATTGGCCTATCGTGGATAAGATTATTAAAAAAAAGATTATTTAAAATAGAAAAAAACAAAACAAAAAAAAAAGAGAAAAGAGTTAATAATGGCAGCTACAGGATATAGTCGGCCGATCCTTATGACATTTGGCATGTCGTATTATGTTGCCAAAAGTAGCTCTCACGTAAAATTTGAACTCTCTTACTTTTAAAACACCAAAGTTATACCATATAGTCGGCCGATCCGGGCCGTTCCGACTTATATACTACGTGCAAAGGAAAGGAGGGTGTGTGCCAGGTTTCAAGACGATAGCTTTAAACTGAGAGACTTCCTGACAACGGAAGGCCACAAGTTTGTCAAACTGGCAACGGCGATGGGAGGAATCACCCAAGGGACGCTGGACGTTTCGGCTCATTCCGGACGTGGCGGAGTGGACCGGAAGGAAGCATGATCAGATAGATTTCTACCTCACGCAGGCCCTTAGCGGCCATGGGTGCTTCCGAAGCTAATTAAAGCTGCCCGTCGTGTGGCAGTGGAGTCACAGAGGACCCTCTCCACGTCCTCTTCGAATGCAGGAGATTTGTAGAGGATCGCCTAACCCTGGAGGAGATCCTAGAAGAGCCCTTCACACCTAGCAGTATGGTGCCTCAAATGCTCCAGACGCCGTGGAAATGGGAAGCCATAGCCGTATTTGTGGCCAAGACTATGATAGAGCTGAGAGCCCTGGAGGGGGCACGTAACGGGCGGAAGGAGTAGAGTTGTGCGAAGCATTGCTCCACTGCCGTACCGCACAACTTAGATCAAAGCTCTTGCAGCCCAGTCAGGGATAAGAAAATCTACAGTAGGCCTATAAGAAAGTTTGTAAGGAGCAAATAAATACGAATATAAAAAAAAAAAAAAAAACCTGGCACCGGTGCGTATGCACGGTGTCCCGGTATAGCGAAGGCGTCACACGGCAACTTCCAAACATTGCACCGGAGCTTCAATTTATTTAAACAGAAAGGATACAAATTTTACAAAAGAAACTGACATTTTTGATTTTTTGTCGTGTTTTTCGAACTTGGACGCCATTTTACAACTTCCAAGAAATGGTATCATTTTTGACACATATCAATATTGTCTCGTTAATTTTGAATAAAACGAGACCCATTTCATTTCGAAATTATGAAAATTGTTGATGTTATAACGCTTTTCCCAAAACAAGTTATATCCTCAGACTGCATTAGTATTCTGCAGTCAATTCAAATTCGAGCGCACCGTAACAGTATGTAAGTACCAGTATGTAAGTTAACAGAAAGATAGAAACTCAATGGAAGATTATTTGTGTCAGTCTTACTTTTATTGATTTCATAGCATTTATCAATGTTTAAAAATGCTAAAAATGAAAAAAGATAAATTCGCTAAAATTCTTCGAGACCGAGAATTTCGGAGCGAAGCCGGTGCAGCCAGTCGCAGCTGGCAGAGTGGACCTGGAGCCGTCAGTCGGAGATAGCGGCGACGCACCGGCTCTGAGCACCCTGGAGAAGACGACCAAACGTGTAGGCCAGAGATACGAGACCGGGCTGCTATGAAAGGACGACGAAGTGAGATTGCCGGAGAGCTACAGCATGGCCCTCAGGAGGCTCGTCAACATAGAGCGTAAAATGAAGCGCGATGTGGACTTCGCGTTTGCTTACATCCGGATAATGGGATACGCACGACGACTGGAGGCCCAGGAAGTCTAGAGGTTTCAGGAGGGCAAAGTGTGGTACCTGCCGCACTTCGGAGTGGAAAACCTGAACAAGCCTGGGAAAATCCGGCTGGTTTTCGATGCGGCTGCCAAGGTGGACGGTGTGTCTTTGAATTCAGCGCTACTGAAAGGCCCACAGCGCTACAAGCCCCTCCCAGCAGTGCTCTTCCATTTTCGGGAAGGAGCGGTTGGAGTTTGTGCAGACATCAAGGAGATGTTTCATCAGGTACTGATGCAGCCGAAGGACAGATGCGCCCAGAGGTTTCTGTGGAGAGACGGAGACGACCAACGAGAGCCGGATGTATACGAGATGGCAGTGATGACGTTCGGAGCGGCCTGCTCACCATGTTCGGCGGACTACGTGAAGACCTTGAATGCCTTGCGGTATAGCAGCACGGACCCGCGAGCAGCCCTGGCCATCAACGAATACCACTACGTGGATGACTACGTCGACAGTTTCGACGGCGAGGACGAAGCTATCGCCATCTCGACACGGGTGAGGGAAATTCACGCTGAAGCAGGTTTTGATTTGTGCCGATTTACCTCCAGTTCGGCAAGTGTGGTCAGAGCGCTGAACCCACTTGAGTCCATCGCCAGCGTCGGATGGACCGAAGCTGATGTACTTGGGATGTACTGGCAGCAGGCTACCGATGATTTCAAGTTCGTCGTCAAGTACCATCGAGTCCCGAGGAACGTGATGACGGGGAAACGAGTCCCTACCAAGAGGGAGGTCCTAAGCCTGGTGATGTCTACGTTTGACCCGATTGGGTTCCTGAGCTGCTACATGGTGACTGCCAAACTGCTGCTGAGGGAGATTTGGCGGAGAGGAGTCAAATGGGACGAGCCGCTACCGGATGAATTGACCGCAGCCTTCGAGGATTGGTGGCAAGGGATGAGTCGGATCCAGGAGTTCTGATGCCCGCGCCACTACTTTGGCGGCGGACGAGTGCGGACGCTACAGCTGCACATCTTCGTGGACTCCAATCAATCGGCGTTCGCAGCAGCGGCCTACTGGCGGGCCACGTACGAGAACGGAGACGTGCAGGCGCACTTCATAAGCTCCAAAACGAAACGCGATTTGTTCGACGATGCCGTGGAATACGTCGCGATGAAGAGGTCTACGGATTGACCGCGATGCAGTGCGCTGAAGCAGAGCGCGCATTGATACGGCAGTCGCAGCGAGAAGCGTTTGCTGAGGACAGCCAAGGAAACGTCGCCAAGGACAGCCGACTGCACGGACTGCCCCCATACCTTGACGAGGACGGAGTATTGAGAGCCGGTGGAAGGATCGACGACGCGACGTGTGTGCCATACAACGCACGTCGGCCGATCATACTGTCTCACGAGGAGGCGCTGGCAGAGATGATCGTGCAGCAACACCACGAAAAGATGTGCCACCAAAACGCGGAGGCGACGATCGGATCGGTTCGGAGCAAGTTCTAGATAACGAACTTGCGGAGAATGCTACGGAGGGTGGTGAGCAAATGCAACGTTTGCAAGCTGCGGAAGGCACGACCCACACAGCCCGAGACGGGCCCCCTACCTGCGGATCGGCTAGAGGCCAACGGATGGCCATTTAAGTCTACTGGCTTGAACTTCTTTGGGCCGCTCTTTGTGAAAAATGGACGTCGCACAGAGAAGAGGTGGCTGGCACTGTTTACGTGCCTGACCACGAGGGCTTACCACTTGGAGATGGCTCACGATTTGTCCACCGACTCCTGCATAATCGCCATGAGGAACTTCATGAGTCGCCGTGGACCAGTGATCAGGATAAGGAGCGACAATGGGAAGAACTTCGTTGGAGCCGACCGCGAGGCCAAGTGGTTCAGCGAAGTGTTCGAGCCTGCACAGATCCAGGGCGAGCTGTCGTCTAAGGGAGTCGAATGGATCTTCAACTGCCCGGCGAACCCAGCTGAAGGCGGTGCCTGGGAGAGGATGGTGCTGTGCGTGAAGAAGGTGCTGGCGCACACAATGAAGGAGCTCGCGCCCAAGGAGCATGTACTGGAGAACCTGCTGATTGAGGCGGAGAGCATCGTAAATTCTCGTCCGCTCACTCATCTACCGGTGACGGTGGACCAGGAGGCTTTAATGACGCCTAACGATTTGCTGAAAGGAGCATCGGATATCCCAGATCTCCCCAAGGATGATGGACAGGGGCCCGTGAGATCCGCTACTAGGAAGCAGTGGCGCATAGCAAGAATTATGCGCGATCGCTTCTGGAAGCGTTGGGTGCATGAGTACCTGCCAACTCTTGTGCGCAGGGAGAAATGGGGCAAGCGCGTCGAGCCCATCCGTCGAGGAGACCTGGTATTCATCTGCGATCCAGCCATACCACGAAAGGAATGGAAACGAGGCGTCGTGGAAGAGGTGTTCACCGGGAAGGATGGAGTACCTCGTCGAGCAGCGGTGCGGACTACCGATCGAGCCAAGACGTCCCGCTTCGAAGCTAGCTGTCCTGGACGTGGAGAATGCGGCTGCTTCTCGGGAGTGGGGATGTCGCGGAACGAACTAGTGGCTATCGATAGTTGAGATTAGTGTTGTTACGTGTCAGATGTCAGTATTTTTTATGTTTAGGGTTTTAAGTTTGTGTTATCTGTTCACACTAAATCGTAGCTTGGAAGAAATAATTTGGCGGATAAAGCACATCGATTTGCGCCATCACAGAAAGGGGAAGAGAAACTGCGAATAAAACGCTCGTTACACACCACGTCCCTTTAACAACTGTGCTATCTGAGTGTTATAAGGCATTCCCGTGATCGGCCAAGCGGTGACAGTTACTATACGCCTGCCAATTTTGGCTCGGCTGCCGATTGTTATTAAATTAATTCTGGAGCTGAATCGGTGGATCAACATCCATTGGCTCGATAGCTTGTTGCTTTTGAATATTATTTTGCCAAAAATTTCCCTTTTGTGGCCAATTGTAATTTTGGTTATGATTAAAATTATTTCCCCTTTTAGTGGTATTATTATTTTGTCGTATTTAATCAAATTGTAAGTTGTTTCCCCGATATTTACTTTCATTATACCCTTGCAGAGGGTATTATAATTTTGTCCAAAAGTGTGCAACGCAGTGAAGGAGACATCTCCGACCCTATAAAGTATATATATTCTTGATCAGGATCACCTCCTGAGTTGATATGAGCATGTCCGTCTGTCCCGCCGTCTGTCTGTTTCTACGCAAACTAGTCTCTCAGTTTTAAAGCTATCGACTTGAAACTTTGCACACACCCTTCTTTCCTTTGCACGCAGTATATAAGTCGGAACGGCCAGGATCGGCCGACTATATCCTATAGCTGCCATATAACTGATTGATCGGAAATGGAATAACTTTGGTTTTTTTAGAGTTAGAGAGTTCAAATTTGACATGAGAGCTATTTTTGGCAAAATATTACGACATGCCAAATTTCATAAGAATCGGCTGACTATATCTTATAGCTGCCATATAACTGAACGATCGGAAATGACCCAACTTTCGTGTTTTTAAAGATAGAAAGCTGGAACTTGGTACAGATTATATTTTTGGTCAGTTAATCCGACCTTGATCGTCCTTCCTGGATACAGTTGATAAATGGATAGAGAATGTCCTGTCTTCCTCCCATGGTTTTTCTTGTTGGAGTTGTAGTTTTACTTATTTTGGTTGTTCTTGTTTTTTTTTTTTTTTTTTTTTTTTGTGCGTTAATTTTTTTAATTATATGTTCTTGTAATTGTTTGGTTTAAAATTTCGGTCTACCTTTGTTTTAATTCACTCTTTATGGATTATTTCATTAATTAATTTCCATTTACTTTGTTGTTAACGATCACTGTGCATTTGTAGAGTTGTTTGGTGGATGTTTTAATTTTTCCACCAAAAATTTTGAGTTGTTGAACGCGCGAGTTTCGTTTATGTTTAACTTATTTTTTTATTAAACAATTTTTTGGAGCTTTGTGTGACGCGGCCCCTCGTCGAGCGCCAGTTAAATTGTTTCTAGTTTGGTGAATTAAAAAAATGTAAATTGTGTTTTTTAATTATACAACTTGGTGGTAAACCTTTATTTATCAAACGTAATTATTACAAGACACTTTTGATTTTTTTTAAATTATTTTTTGTGAACCGTTCGCGGTCTCGGTCAAAAATAGACTGACTTCTTAATTCTAAATCTGATCCAAAGAACCTCGGCCATCAGTTGTGTTTAGATTAGAGGCTTTAGATAAAAATGTCGCATCTTATTGTGAAATTCGATTAAGCTGATCGATGCAATTTGGTGGGTACTTGAAACGCAAAAGTCGTAATTGATTGGGCTTCGGAGGGAAGCTGATGATTACTTTTGATTTTGATTTGTTTATGGAGAACCGAGATCGGACCTCAGATCGGCCGAGAGATCGGCCAAAGACAAAGCCGAAAGCAATGCAAAGTTTGAAAATTGTAGTATGCACATACATTGAATACCCACTGTACCGAGAGTACTTAAAGGGTGCGCACTGTAACACTTTGTTGCAGTGTTTACATAATCCAAAGTCCCGGTCATAACCCCTAAGTGGTCGAAATATGAACCGATCGTTATGCCTTAGCCCGCACACGGAAAGTGCTAGTGTCAGCATAATCGTAACAAACGGTCAGCAACGTAAGTACATAGCCGTCTCTCTAACGCCGCCTGCGAGCAGCGCAGCTACGAGACTTAGCCTTACTTAGACTTAAAAAATATTGTAAAGGGACAAAGACATTTTGATCGCCTTACTTAGACTTAAAAAATATTGTAAAGGGACAGAGACATTTTGATCGTTGGAGCGGCACCTCAGCTGCTCCTTCTAAAAAAACCAAACAAAACTCAAACCCTATCCTATCCTAGGAGTTATCCTATGACATGGCGACCGTGACAGCGATTGAAGGACATCGAAGGACATCGAGGGATGACATCGAGGGATTAAAAGGATATACCAACAAGGATATACCCAGGAGGATACATTTAATAAAAAAAAACTGGATAAACTGGAAAATGCAAAATAAATCGACAAAAAAAAATCTGAGTGAGTAGAAAGAAAGATTTTGATACGACTACGATCTAATTTAATATTTGTTAAAAAAAAGTTCAGTTTAGAAATATCATTACCAACCGTTCTAAACACTCAAATAGCAGTTGACACTGAACCTGACTCGGAATCAACAGAAACGAACGAATCTGAGTCAGAAGAGCTTCCCAAAGTAAACCCCAAAATAGAAGATGAAGATTTGAATAATCTTACTATTCCGACGGTATACACTGATCTGGATAATTCTACAGATACTTCGAGTGTAATAGAAAACAAAATAAGTAAATCCATCACAATGGCACAATCAAATATTGATTTTATTAATGCAGCATCTAAGCTTATACCAGTTTTTGATGGTAAGGCTGAAAATTTAACAAATTTCATTAATGCTTTACAAATACAATTAATAAAAGGCGAGCACGAAGATTTAGCTGTTTCGATTATTAAAACAAAGCTAAAAGGTGTCGGAAGGCGAAAGGTAAGGTAAGGCGTAAACTGTTGAGGCCCATTCAGCGAAGCTGATGAATCTACAGCAGCGCAATAAAACTGTTAACCAATACACACAAGAAATTGAGCAGATGACGAAAGCCTTAGAAGGTGCATATAAATCAGAAGGTTTATCTTTAGAGCTAGCCAGGAGTTATTCCATGCAGTTCCATGCAGCATGCAGCATGCAGAGTTATTCCATGACTAAAAATTGCAGTCAAACACTGTCCTATATTATAACTATGGAAAAATACCATCTTTGTATTTTTCGATAGACAAAAGATTCTTGAACTAACTTAGTTTTGGTAACACAAATAAAGTTGGTAAGATGAAGTATTGAGATAATAAAAAAGACTTTTCAAGTAAATTGTTAATTTGTTTTAATTTGTTAATTTTAACTGGGTTTTTCCAATAGGTTATGGGCCCAGTGTTCGCAAAAAAACTAAAACTAAAAACACAATTAAACAATTTGTCAAAAAAACAATTAAAATTCAAAAGAAACGTGTGTGTGTGTGAGCACATTTAAAAAGCAAGGAAACGCATCTCAACAAGTACCAAAAAAATAAAAACAGTGAAAATATCGCAAAGTACAAGTTAGTATAAAATATTTGTTCCTTTTGATAAACATTTTATTTCCAACCAAGTGCATACATGTTTCAATTTGAAATGTGAATTAATGTACATATGTATGTACATATGTATGTATTCATATTTGAAACCACGCGTTTTTTTTTTGTCTCCTGTTTCATCATACTGGTTTGGTAGATTATTATTCGTTTCTACAAGTTATTATTATTATTAACAATGATCTGTTATTTCTATAATATTATAACTAAATGTAAGGATAAATTAAGTTAAAAGATATTCCATAATTTTGGATTTAATTAAATCTATTGATAGTTCAGGGGATAATATGTGGGACAATGAGTTACAATTTTTACAAATAACGCGAAATGGATCGTGTTCCGCGAAATTAAACCTAGAAATCGGTAACCAAAGGGGTCGGAAGGATCTAGTTACTCTATTAGGCACAGAAAACATTAATTTTTTAAGAAGTACTTGTGAGTCAACCTGTCCAAGAATAAGCACATGAAGTAGCATAACCCCAGCACAAGAACGGCGCTCTTTTAAAGGAGGTAGGTTTAGTAGTTTTAACCGGCAATTATACGACGGGAGGGAAGTGGCAGTATGCCAGTTTAAGCTTTTTAACGCAAATAGCAGAAACTGCTTTTGGACAGATTCAATCCTCCTTTGGTGAACAAAGTATTGCGGACTCCAAACGCTAGAACAGTATTCCAAGATAGGACGAACCAACGATACGTGTAGAGTTTTAGTTTTGAAAGGATCATCAAATTATTTAGACCAACGTTTGATGAAAGCTAGCACACCTCTGGCTTTATTAACTGTTAGTGATATGTGGTCGTTGAAGGACAACTTATTGTCAAAAATGACTCCAAGATCGTTAATTAGGGAAACACGATCTAAGACGTTATTCCCGAGAGAGTACGAAACGACCGGGGGTCACACTGCGATTGAACGTCATAACCTTACACTTAGAGCAGTTAAGCAAAAGGAGATTGTTTGAGCACCACAAGAAGACATCGTTAAGTTGCAGTTGCAGGTGTCTAGTTGCAGGTGCCTATGAAGGAAATGGTCTGAGAAAGAAAGACATAACTTGACATCATCAGCATACAATAGAATGTAGTAGAAAAGTTTACAACACTAGGTAAATCGTTGACAAAAAGAACAAAGAGAAGAGGTCCTAAGTGACTACCTTGTGGGACACCAGATGAAAGGTTTATAATCTGTTATGAACGGTTTTAAAAAAAAACACGCTGCGTGCGGTTCGATAGATAAGAGGTCAACCACTGCACTATATGTGGAGAAAACCCCATAAGACACAGCTTATGAAGGAGGAGATGGTGGTTCACAGAGTCAAACGCCATAAAATCAGTTTTTCTGAAGCATTTGAAACGAGGTTTAGCATTAAAGCAAGCATCATTGTGATGCACATCAATTAACACCAATGCTAATAGTGTAGGGTGGTGAAAGTCTTCAGGAAGCGATAGCGGCGAGGACCGAATGACTGTTACAGAGGATGACACATTGGAAAAGATAAGGTCCAAAAATCCTGCCATGAGTGTTATGAATTGGATTAATTTGGAGCAGGGCAAGATCGGTTAAGCCATCGATAAAGTCATTATGACAACTGGAAAGCAAGGAATTGTCTACCTCAGACGGGATCCAGGAAATGATGGGAAGGTTGAAATCTCCCATGATTAGGATTAAATCACGGTCCTTGACCAACGAAAAAGCAGACCTAATGGCATCAAGATGGTGAAAGTACACAATATCTTCAGCCATGGGAGGAATGTAGGAAAAGGTCCGGAAAATATGAGACAAGCCAGTTAAAATTTTCACCGCAATGAACTGAATTCCGAACTCGTTCGGGAAAGGGATAGGTTCAGAAGGGTACTCATTACTAACAGCAATGAGGACACCACCTGCAAAAGTTGAACGATCCAATCGAAACACTATGAATTTGGAAACAAGAATTTCATAATCAGAGACAGAGGAGTTAAGCCAAGTTTCAGTAAGCACGATAGCATCAAAATCAAAAGAAGCACTCTTTGTAAAAAATTTGCTCAGTTTACTCAGAATACTTCTAACATTTTGATAGCAGCAGGAAAATACTATGTTATTCAGGTTTTTGAAGCAGTTTCAGCAGGGCTAGGATTCTGAGTGTCTTTTGCTAGGAATTCATGAATGATACTGTGCTCAGGCCAAGCTACAGGATCAAGTGCTTTTTCAAGGTAAGAATCAGGTAGAACTATTTTAAAAGAAGAAATATAACGCTTATGCTTAAAGTTAAACTTAAAAACAGCTATTTCATTAGGAGCTACCTTAAGATGGTTTAACAGGTGACTCCTGACATCATCAACAGTAGCTTTCGGCATAAGCCGATAGACAAAAATGGCCTTACGAGGAGCAACCACCCTTAGTGTAAGTCCAGAAGATCTAACTTTAGGCGCCACACCAACCAGAGGCCTTGGAGACATCACAGCTAGAGCAGAGGGTATGTTGTCCAACGATGGGGGTTGTCCAACGATGTCCAACGATGGAGGCTCCAAGATGAGAGGTGGCTCGAGATTTGTACTTGGTACGCTGATCGCTTCTTGCAAGGGATAAATATTAGAGTGCCCTGAAGGAAGGCTCATCAAGTCCCTTGGTTTTGGAACAGCATAAGTAGGTAAGTAGACAAGTAGCCGACGGTAAAATGTTTGGTGTTGAAAATTCATCGCCTTGGATGGGATGTAGGGGTATTCAGTAATTTAGCAGTCAGCAGGTTGTTGTTCGGAATTTTTCGTCTGGGGGATTTGCTTAACAACTTTAGCCCAAGGAATTGAGTTTCAAGAGCGAGGAATTGCTCATTAAGAGCCGAGAATTGCGGACATCTAGAAAACCATTTCTCGTCTATTTCATAAAAGTCCGCATCTCTGACTCAATTTCTCTACAAGCGATGCAAGACCATGTCAGGCCAATTTTCTTGTTGATAAGGTCACTTATCCGTCCATTGTGTCCTCCTCCAGCACATTTAATATGTGAGCAGTTATTTCAGAGCCAACAAGACAGGTATGAGTCACCCGTGATGGTTCCACCAAATTCACATTTTTTTGCTGTGCAAGTAAGACTCATTTTTGACTTTTTTTTTGACGGAATGCAGACCACTGTAATAGCGTGTAAAGAATTTAGGCTCTCTGAAGCACTCTGTAGCCGAGAGTGGACGATCAGATCGGATGTAAGAGATGACGTTACAAAAGAGATGTGCAACGAAGGTTCGGCGTCGTGAAGAACAACAAACTCCACAGTAACTATGATGTAACGGGTTACGTCCGGTGAGTACAGCTCGGAGAGACTTATGTTGGAGAGTATAGTTAAAGCGCAACAGAGATTACTTTAACCGATAAAATGTATAAATTGGAAATAAATAGTTCAATGAACTTATTAAGTCGAATTTATTTTTAGGGATTAATCGTTATATTTCCACTTGTCGCAGAAGGAGAAAGCTTGAGTTCAAGATCGAAAATAATTGCAAACTGGCAAGAGCGATCGAAGAAACACGTCCGGGTACGGCAAGTGAATATTCTGAACTGACTCACAATTACTTTTATGTATGTAAGTGTACATGTAGGCACTTGGTACTTTGGTTGTTTGACATAATATCTTTTTCCTCTTTTTTTTTCTCGAATATACAAAGTTACAATTAAAATAAAGCACAAAACAAAAATTAATAAGGAGAACAAGTCTAAGAATATATCACCTTTTTGTGGTGAAAAGAATTCCGTATGAAATTATTGAAAAGAAAAAAATTATTGAAAAGGAAAAACCACATGAAATAGATGAGATCTGGAAAAAGGCCGAGAGATCAGCAAAAGGCGTCATTATAAAATTTTTGAGCGACTCTTTTCTATCTTTTGCTGACAATAATTCGACTGCTAAAGAAATTTTTGAAAAACTGGACGTGATTTATGAACGTAAGAGCTCGGCTACGCAGCTCTCTGTGCGGAAGCAATTATTGACATTTAAACTTAATAGTGACACTCCTCTCATTATTCATTTCAATAAATTTGATGAATTTATCTTCGAATTAATGTCATCGGGAGCAAAAATCGAGGAGGTGGACAAGGTATCTCACCTTCTTCTAACATTACCTTCTATTTATGACGGGGTTGTGACAGCTATAAAAACTTTATTTGCTGAACCCGTTACTCTTTCTTTTGTTAAAAATCGTTTACTTGACCAACCTTACAGTCCAACTTTGCAGCGATCGATATACAAACATACAAACATTTGAAATACAAACATACATTTGAAAACGTTCTTTTCTGCAAAGAGGTTCCCCAAAACTTACTGTCCGTCAGGAAAATGCAAGCTGCAGGCTTGACAGTCGAATTTAATTCCAAGGGAATACGAATTTCAAAGAATGGACAAGAAATTGTTCAGAAATTGAAGGTACGTGTGATATATCAAAATATATCATAAAGCATATACAACTAACTCAGATAAAAATCAAAACTACAGTTTGTGGCATGAAAGATTAGGACATATTAGCAAGGGAAAGTTTTTAGAAACTGTACGAAATAGCATGTTTGAAGAAATAGAACTTATAAAAAATGTTAAATTAAATGATGTGAGGCTTGCATAAATGGTAAGCAATCTAGACTTCCATTTGAGAAAATGAAGAATAAAGATTATATACGGAGGCCTTTATTTATAATTCATTCAGATGTATGTGGTGCGATAATTTATAATTCATTCAGATGTATGTGGTGCGATAACTCCTTCTAGTGTTGATCGAAGAAACTTTTATGTAATCTTTATCGATCAGTACACACTTTACTGTGTAAGTTACTTGATGACTTATAAATCTGAAGTAGTTCATTTCTTCAAAGATTTAATCGCCAAGAATGATGCTCATTTCAACTTGAAAGTGGTGAATCTTTACATCGATAATGGCAGAGAATATTTGTCAAATGAGATGAAAGATTATTGTTATGAAAAAGGCATAAGCTACCACTTGACGGTTGCACATACACGGCAATTAAATGGAGTATCCGAACGCATGATCAGATCCATAACTGAAAAGGGCTATGATTTGTGGAGCAATGAGCAATGATTTGTGGATCTAAATTAAATACAAGTTTTTGGAGTGAAGCTGTTTAAGCAGCAACATACAGAAATCTCCGTTAGAAATGTGGCACAACAGAAAGCCAAAATTGAAATATTTAAAAATATTCGGTTCAACAGTAAGTATATGTGCATGATAAAATGCGGAAAAGAAAATTTGATTTATAAATTTTTTTTTTTTTTTTTTTTTAAATAAATTTTTTTTATTTTATTATAAAAAAATTTTTTTTTTTTTATATATTTTTTTTTTTATTAATTATTTAATTATTTTTGTTTTTTTTTAAAAAAAATTTTATTTTCTAGTTTTCTTTTTTTTTTTTTTTTTTTTTTTTTTTTTTTTTTTTTATTTTTTTTTTTTTTTTTTTTTTTAATATAAAAAAAGTTATAGAGTGTTATAAAAATAACCACTTGTCTACGTTCTTAATATTTCATAATGGTTAATTAAACGTAACAAAATGTTACAACAAACAAACTACAAAAGCTCCAACGAAAGCTTGCAAAGCGAAACAAACAAAAAGAACTCAGTAAAGAAAATAGTAATCGTGCGTCTTTTGCAACTAAATAGAAAATCCTATTAAGAAAACTATATGTATTCAATAAATTAAAGCGCCAAAGTTTACGTTGCGCGCCACATCATAAAACATGGTCAACGAAAAAAATTATGAATCCCAATACAAGTGAAACCAAAATTGTTTCCAAAACAAAGTACATATCGGAGCCGGAGCCTGCTGGAGGACTCTGCTCTGGAGGCATAACTAACACCCAACAAAAAAGCGCTGTTTGCGCAGATGCAACTGCTGCTGTTTCTGGCGATAGTCCGGCACGTTCCGGAGCATGAATACGGCTGCGAAGAGCACGTAAAGGGACGAGAGCATGATGAGCACGGGGAAGGAGAAGACGATGTGCGCCATCCGGACCTTGCGTTTTTCAATCGGTGGTGCGTAGACGAAGCCACCATTCCAGTTCTTGTACTCGCACCTTTCTCCAACGTAGTCGTCTTTGCAGAGGCACGAGTGCAGGACCGTGCTGTTGACCATCGGATGGTGGAAGCAGCGTCCCCCGTTCAGGCAAAAGTTGGCCTTGTATTCCTCGCTACACGGCAGTAGCAGCACCTCGGTGGCGTTCTTCCTCTTGTCCTCGTCTACGGATGGTAAAGTGGTTGGGTTTACGGCGAACGTACTCGATGTGCTCTGGTCGGGTGGCGGCTCTCCAGTGTGCGTCACTGTGGTGTATGGCGTAGTCGTTATCTCGGAGGTAACAGGTGTGCTGCTGTCAGCGGCTGACCAGGTTTCAGTGCTAGAGCTGGGGATTTCGGAAGCCAAACTGGACTCGGTAGACGTCTCTACCAACTGAGCCCTGAATGGATCTATATTTTGGTCCAGATCAGTGTTGGCATCCATGGCAGCCTCTTGGGCTGCTGCTTCCAGCTGTTGTTGCTCCTGGAGTTGTTGCAGCTCCCACTGGCTGGCAAAGGCCATTTCCTGCTGCTGCAGCTCGTGAGCGTGCTCGTGGAGGTGATTGTGCTGATGCTGCACAATATTAAGCGTATGCTCTAGTAGTAGTAAGATCCGGCTCGAACAACAATCTGTAACGGCGACAATTGTTGAGTGTGCGAAAATTACTTTGATTATTTGAATGAATCAAAGTAAGTTTCAGATTGAAATTTGAGTTTCAGAATGAAAGTATGGAACTGGTAGAAAGTATTCAGAATGATAGTATGGATACTCTTCAATTGTCTACTGAAATTAATTCAGTAGAGGAGTCAAATATCCCGAATGATAGTACGGAAGAAAAATTTGATAATTTTAAATCAAATAAACAGCCTAGTGAGATAACAACTTGTAAAAATGGCGATCCAACTGAAATCGTTGGTGAAGAATTGCCTAGTATGCAATTAAAAGAAGATGAAATTGAAGTCAGAGAAGTGAAAGATTACAAAACAATCAAAAAATATCCTATAAGTTATTAAATAATTGCTTGATAAATGCTCACGTTTTTTGTAATGACATTCCAAGTAATTAAAATGATATTAAAAATCGAACAGACAAAAGTAAATAGGAAGAAGCTGTAAAAGAAGAATTAGATTCCCATTTTTATAATAAAACATGGACTTCAGTTGATCAGCCTCTAGATAAAAATATTGTTGATTGCAAGTGGGTGTTTACTAGTTTAGTTAGTTTACTATAAAAACAAATGAACATGGCAAGCAAATCAAATATAAAGCCAGATTGATGATAATGATGAGACATTTGCTCCAGTTGCATAAATATCTAGTTTTCGATTCATTCTATCCATAGCAAATCAATTCAATTTAAAAGTTCATCATATGGACGTTAAGACGGCATTCTTAAATGGTATTTTGAGAGATTCCGAAAGGAGTGCCATAAGAAGATGGTAAAGTGTGTAAATTGAATAAGTCAATTTATGGTTTGAAACAAGCAGCGCGATGCTGGTTCGAAACATTTGAAAATGTTTTCACAAACATGGGTGTTTACAAATTCTGCAGTGGATAGATGTATCTATTTAAAAGACAATGGGGATGTTTAAAAAAATATATATATATACATATGTAGATGATCTGGTAATTGCAACAAAGAGCAATGATACGATGAAGACATTCCTAATGAGTAACTTTAGAATGACGGACTTATGTGAAATAAGACACTTTATTGGAATTATTTAATTTACTGTCATGAAGTCAGTACACCACTTTCAACTAAGCTGAATTATGAGGCCTTAAACTCAGATGAAGAATATAACGCGCCGGGCCGAAATTTAATCGGTTGTTTAATGTACCTAAGGCTATGTACCCCTCCTGATCTAAGTACACCAATAATTATTTTAAGTATACAAATAAAAACAATTGAGAATTATGGCGAAATCCTAAAAGAGTTTTAAGATATTTAAAGGGTTCTGTTGACCTTAAATTAACTTTTACTAAAAATGAAAATTTTAATGACCCAATTATTGGCTACGTTGATTCTGACTGGGCAGGATGTGAGTCCGATAGAAAAAGTACAACAGGTTTAAAGATGTTTGACTCGAAAGTGATTTCTTGGAATACGAAAAAGCAAAATTCAGTAGCTACGTCATCGACAGAAGCGGAATATATGGCTTTTTTTGAAGCAGTAAGGGAAGCTTTATGGTTAAAATCGTTAGTTTGTAGTATAAAACTTGAATTAAACAAACCGATCAAACTACTAGAAGATAATCAAGGTTGCATTAGTATAGCTAATAATCCTACATTCCACGAGCTATATTAGTATAGCTAATAATCCTACATGCCACGAACGATCAAAGCACATTGATATAAAGTCAAGAGTACAAATTAAAAATAAATTAATTATTTTAGAATATATACCCATAGAACACCAAGTAGCTGATGTCCTCACGAAGCCGTTGCCTGCTGCAAGATTCTTAACCCTAAGACATGAGATGGGTCTAAAAAACTAAAATTTGATATATTATATTATATATTATATTATAACATAAAACTTAATTAAAAGAAACTATTGAAACTGATATTTAATTTTCAAATAAAAACACAGCTTAATAAATAAAATACAAATTAATGAATTAATAATTTAATTTGAGAAAAATTATGAAATTTTTTTTCATCTGTTAATACAAAGTTAAGAAATATTTAATTTATCATTTGAAAGTTTATTTATTTTCTAATGATTCGATTAAAGTTTTACTGGGTTTCCTTTAATCCTAGAACTAGCTTGTTTTGATGCCAAAGACTATTTCTAGATGAATATGGATCATTAATATTGTTCCTAGAATACACAACAGTCCGATTTTGTAATATTAGCCTAATAATTGTTCAATGTATCTTTTGAGGAGGTGTATGGAAAAATACCATTTTTGTATTTTTCGATAGACAAAAGATTCTTGAACTAACTTAGTTTTGGTAACACTAATAAAGTTACGGACAAGTTGGTAAAAAGAAGTATTGAGATAATAAAAAAGACTTTTCATTTCATTTTTTAATTTAGCTACAGGAAAAGAACTTATATTTTTAATAGACACAGCTGTAGACATTTCCATTTTAAAAGAAACTTCGGATAACTTCCAAAACATCCAAGATGATTACATCATAGACATAAAAGGCAGAAGTCAAGAAATAATAATATCCAAAGGTTTAGTGTTTATAGAGATACAGACAACCAAACACATAATTCCAAACACAAACACAAATAAAGTCCAGAAATTGAGCGTGCTGGCGACAAGACAGATAGCTAGATACTAAACCGGGAGAACGGAAGAACCAATTCGACGCGAAAGAGATAGATTTAGAAAGGGACAGGAGAGAAGTAGAATGTTTGCGATGCCACAGATGTAAATGGGCTCGCGTGCTGCCCACCCTACCTTTGGCCACAGTCCAATAAAGCAGTGCTTTAGTGACCCCTTTGAACACCCTACAACCGTGGAGTCATCAGCTCAGTTCAAACAGAAGATATTCAATTCATTATATAAATTTCATTCAGAATAAAACTAACAAAAAATTGGCTAAGACTAATGGAGTGTTTGACATTATTCCTAAATGTTTGCTTGCATACAAAATAGCCTAATTATACGAGAGGGAAACATATATGTAAAATTTATAAAAAAAAAGTTAATATATAAATATAAATAGAAATTGAAAAAAGAAAAATAGATACAATATATAAAATGGGTTTGGTAGATACAAAAGTGGGAGCTTCCATGGCAAATGTCGTTAATAAAAAATAAAATTAAATTTAAAAAAATACGATCTTCAAACAATCACAATATTGTTAATGATAATTGTTTTTATAATGTTGGCAAGCGTATTACTCAGTCAAGCAAATGACCTGGACAAAATCTAATAAAAACAAGAAATGAAAGCTAACTTCGGGCGAAGCTTAACGCTTCGGGCGTTTATATACCCTTGCAGTTAAAACCGGATATATATCGCAAACATTGGATATAGTTGGCCGATCCTTATGGGAATAGGAATATATAACCCAATTTATGACAATACAAAATCTAAAAAAAGTCACCAACTTCTATCTTCAAAAATACGAAAGTTGATATTTCTACCAAATACCATTTCCGATTGTTCAGTTATATGGCAGCTATAGGATATAGTCGGTCGATCCTAATGAAATTTGGTAGGTCGGATCAACTGACCAAATATATAATCTGTACCAAGTTCCAGCTTTCTATCCTCAAAAACACGAAAGTAGGGTCATTTCCGATCGTTCAGTTATATGGCAGCTACAGGATATAGTCGGCCGATCCGGGCCGTTCCGACTTATATACTGCGTGCAAAGGAAAGAAGGGTGTGTGCAAAGTTTCAAGACGATAGCTTCAAAACTGAAAGACTAGTTCGCGTAGAAACGGACAGACAGACGGACAGACGGACAAGCTCATATCAACTCAGGAGGTGATCCTGATCAAGAATATATATACTTTATAGGGTCGGAGATGTCTCCTTCACTGCGTTGCACACTTTTGGACAAAATTATAATACCCTCTGCAAGGGTATAAAAAAATAACAGAAAATAAATATTAAAATATATTACGTAATTCTTTTTACAAAGTATGGCTAAACTAAAGGCATGGATTGGAACAAATACGAGGAGTTATCAATAATTAAAATTTATTTTGACAGATCGTACAAGTCGCTAGCTCAGAATAGACCCATTCAAAATAACACGTTTAGGAAGCACGTTGAAATATTAGTAGAGTGCTTTAATGAAGCGCTAATGATAATACATGATCATAGGGAAAGATTAAATCAAGATCATTGGTCACAGGTATCGAAACTTTTGATACGACTACGATCTAATTTAATATTTGATAAACAAAAGTTCAGTTTAGAACAGAGGTCGGCACGGCCCTATCTCGGGGGCATAGGAAATTTCTCTGCCCGAACTCTGCCACACACACACAGCATAAATGTGTGAAACGTCATGCTCAAAGCCTACTTTCTGCTATTCGTTACTAACACTAATGCGGTAAAATCATATCAATGTATTGGGGTGCCGACCACTGGTTTAGAAATATCATTACCAACCGTTCTAAACACTCCAATAGCAGTTGACACTGCATCTGACTTGGAATCAACAGAAACGAACGAATCTGAGTCAGAAGAGCTTCCCAAAGTAAACCCAAAATAGAAGATGATGGTTTTAATAATCTAACTAATCCGGCGGTATACACTGATCTGGATAATTTTACATATTCAGATAATTCGGATACATTTTCAGATAATAGAAAACAAAATAAGTAATTCCATCACAATGGCACAATCAAATATTGAATTTATTAATACAGCATCTAAGCTTATACCAGTTTTTGATGGTAAGGCTGAAAATTTAACATGTTAACAATTTAACAAATGTCGCATCTTATTGTGAAATTCGATTAAGCTGATTAAGCAAACAAAGGCGTAATTGATTGGGCTTCGGAGGGAAGCTGATGTTTACTTTTGATTTTGATTTGTTTATGGGGAACCGAGATCGGACCCCAGAGCCAAAGACAAAGCCGAAGGCAAATGCAGAGTTTGAAAATATTGTTTATAAAATTTATAAGTGGAAAGCCATAAGTGGCCTGGATTTATGGGTTGGAAAATTGAGTCAAAGATCAAGCCAAAGGCAAATTCAGAGATTGAAAATATTGTATATAAAAGGCATAAGTGGCCTGTATTTACGAGTTGGATAACTCTCCCCCTTCTAAAATGGATCGTCCCGATTCAATATGAAATTCGCTTAAATGATCTCTTAATTCTGTTAAAAAAATTTCTTGGTTAATAGATTTTTCTGGTTCAGGCCGATGTTTTTTGGTTACAAATAATATAGCATTTTTTGTATTTTATAATAAGTGAAAGAATCAAATATATAATGATTAAAATTAATAATATAAAGGTAAGTGATATTTTAGTATTCTTAAAGTGGTTCGTAGCTACGTATTCAAGAATTTTTTTTCCAAATTGGTATACGAGTTATTATTAATTTTAGTTGTACCATTAAATGTTATTAAAAACGAACCGTTTAAATGGGAGTTGATAAAAATATTGTTTCCATTTATAAGAATGGTACCATCTTGTATGATGTCTATTTTTATACCCTTGCAGAGGGTATTATAATTTTGGTCAAAAGTGTGCAACGCAGTGAAGGAGACATCTCCGACCCTATAAAGTATATATATTCTTGATCAGGATCACCTCCTGAGTTGATATGAGCATGTCCGTCTGTCCGTCTGTCCGTCTGTCTGTCCGTCTGTCTGTTTCTACGCAAACTAGTCTCTCAGTTTTAAAGCTATCGTCTTGAAACTTTGCACACACCCTTCTTTCCTTTGCACGCAGTATATAAGTCGGAACGGCCCGGATCGGCCGACTATTTCCTATAGCTGCCATATAACTGATTGATCGGAAATGGTATAACTTTGGTGTTTTTAAAGTTAGAGAGTTCAAATTTGACATGAGAGCTATTTTTGGCAAAATAATACGACATGCCAAATTTCGTTAAGGATCGGCCGACTATATCCTATAGCTGCCATATAACTGAACGATCGGAAATGACCCAACTTTGACCCAACTCGTGTTTTTGAAGAAAGAAAGCTGGAACTTGGTACAGATTATATATTTGGTCAGTTGATCCGACCTACCAAATTTCATTAGGATCGGCCGACTATATCCCATAGCTGCCATATAAATGAACGATCGGAAATGACCCAACTTTCGTGTTTTTGAAGATAGAAAGCTGGAATTTAATACAGATTCTATTTTTGGTCAATTGATCCAACCTACTAAATTTCATTAGGATCGGCCGACTATATCCCATAGCTGCCATATAACTGAACGATCGGAAATGGTACTTCGTAGAAATATCAACTTTCGTATTTTTTGAAGATAGAAGTTTGGGATTTTTTTTAGATTTTGTATTGTAAAAAATTGGATTATATATTCCTATTGCCATAAGGATCGGCCAACTATATCCGATGTTTGCGATATATATCCGGTTTTAACTGCAAGGGTATATAAACTTCGGCTCCGCCCGAAATTAGCTTTCCTTTCTTGTTTTATTTCTTTCTCTTATTTTTTTACACGTTGATTTCTCACCATTTAATAAACGGGTAAAACAAGTTTTTGTGTTACTTAATAACAATAAATTAATTAATAATTAATTAAATATTTTTTTTTTTTTTAATAAACGGGTAAAACAAGTTTTTGTGTTACTTAATAACAATAAATTAATTAATTAATTAATTAATTTTTACTTATTGTGTGCAAAAAAGTTCGTTCTTAAAAATTAGACATTTCATAAAAAATATTTTCGCATTTTGCGACTTGATTTGCGGCTTAATACTAGTTTTCCATCGATTTGGGAAATTGCTCTAGCGAGATATGTTTCACATCTGTTTTTTATTATTGGGTATTTTATATAAATTATTAAAAATTCTTTATGCAATGCGATTTTAAATGCGATTCATGTTTTAATATTTCCAAGATGTCATCATTGTTTAAAATTTTGGTATTAAAAAATTGGTATTGTGTCAATGTTAATAATCGCAAGTGGTAGATCTTGATCATTAAATTTTTTTTTAAATCATCGGAAAGAGATTCTTTTTCTTTGAATAATCGGGAATTGATAATAGACTGCTTATTATTGTTTTCAATTAATTCATTAATATTATTCTGAACTGTAATAAAATCATCATGGTCCGGAGTTCCAGCTAATCATTTCCACACGGTGCCGAACTCATTTATCCCTCTTTTTGATCTAGTTGATATTAATTGTGATAAAATTAGTTCAATTACTTTTATGTCATATTTAATTTCCCATTGTGACCTTTTATTAGTATCCCTTTTAATATTATCTGATTCCAAATTTATTATTTCTTTATAAAAGCTTAAGTTAGTTACATGGAATAAATCTGCGTATGAATCGTACGTCAATACGTCTTTATTGTCCGTAAAAAGAAGATATTCGTTACTTGTATAGTCAATTATTTCTGATTTTGTTAATAAAATAAGGTTTAGTATGAGCACCTGATAAAACATTTTCTGGGAAGGGAAAGAAAAAAAGGATAATATATAAATACTTAGAATTTTATATTATCTTTGTGAATAATTCTATTTCTATTGTTAATTATTATTTTGTTGGGTAAATTTTCTTTAACTATTTGTTTTTTATATCTGGTTTAAAGTTTATTTCTTTCCCCGTGTTTCTTTTCATAGACTACCTGTCCTACATGATATTCTTTTTCTTTTCTGTTTTCATTATGGGTTTCCAACATTTTCTCTTGAGTATTTTTCAAAAATTCAGGAATGTTATCGTGCTCTATTTTATTATATAATACGTCAAAAGGTTTTTGATTCGTTGTAGAATGAATGCTCTGATTATATTCTTGAGCGGCTCTTATTACTATTTCGGAAAAGTCAGTTAAATCAAATTCTTCTTAAAGGCATCAAGCTAATTCTCTTAATGTAAAATGTGCCATTTCAACCTGTCCGTTTGACGTGCTGTGCCTCGGGTCTGCGTAATGTAAAGTTTAATTGCACCTTTGTGCGAAAGATTTAAATTGGGCCGAGGTAAAGCTCGGTTCATTATCGGTCATTATTACTTTTGCTTGTGGAAAATGTTGAAGAAGTTCCATTACTTTATTTTCGATATTTAATTTATTTTGGATTTCTTTTACCACTAGAAATTTTGAGTAAGCGTCAATGCAAGTTATGAAAATAAGACCTTGCGCGTAATACATGTCAATGTGTAAATTTTCTCCTTCTTTACTTGGAATGGGGGTTTCCCCAATTGGAGTTTTTACTGGGTGCCTGTTATACATATATATTTTCGTTACAAATCACACAATTTTTAATATATTCTTTTAATTTTTTAAAACAGTTTGGCCAACAATATAATCTGTTTGTAATTCTCTTCTAGCCCCCTATGAGCACAGCTGTGTGTTTCTTCTATTTTTATAGCTTTATCTTCCTCGTTTTCCACGTCTTGTAGAAAGATTCTTGTAAAAAGGAATGTGTTTGTGAAATTATTTTTTAATGGTAATTGAATTTGAAATAAGTCCTCTAAGGTACAATGAATTCCTACCGTAATGTTAGGTGGAAGATACTCTCTTAATATAGTTATTAAATTTTCTGGTGTATCATATTCAATTAAATCCTGTCAAAGATTTTTAGTGACTCATGTATTGTATACCTCCCCTTTGTTAATAACAGTTGTTGTTTAAATTGATTTAACGGTTTACGGGTCTGTTGTATTACATTTTCAAAACTACTTTCAGCTGAATGCTGTGTTTTCTGATCTGAGTCTGACTGGTCTGTTTGTTCTATATCGCTGTCAGTAATATTATTTATTTGAATTCGAGATAATGCGTCTGCAACTATATTTGTTGTACCGGTTAAATGTTATTTTCGGTGTAAAACTTTGTATGAAAGAATACCATCCTTTCATATCTACATTGGGATTTTTATCCGAAATTGTGTAAGATAAAGTTTCATGGTCGGTTTGAATTTCAATTCCAATAACTCCGTATAAGTAATTTCTTAGATTTTTAAGAGCCCATACTATCGCTAAAAGTTCCTTCTTATTAGTAGCATAAGCTTGATCTGTTTTTGACAAGGTTTTTGAAATAAAAGTAATTGGTTTTCCTTCTTGAGATAAAACTGCTCCAATTGCGACGTCTGTAGCGTCGGTGGTCAAGGTAAATTTTTTATTATAGTCCGGTTGAACTAGTTCTACTTGAGCAATGAGATTTTCTTTCAGCTCTTTAAATTCTTTAATTGCTGGTTCATCCAGCTGAATTAACATTTTTGTTGACATTCTTTTTGAAATTTTGCCATTATGACCTCCAAGATATTTTGTTAGAGGTTTGGCTATAAAGGCGTTGTTTAGTGAGATTCGTTTATCTCACATCTCAAAAAAAAGAATAAATAAGGGTGGCCGCTGAATATTTGAAAATGGCGAAAATCTGTCCTCTTCAACGTTATAATTCCGATTATATTTTTTTCTAATCTTAAGCCTAACTTATCTGTTGCGGCGATGCGGGGCGAATTCGCAAAAAAACGAATATGAGCTTTTGCTCCCGCTCCGCCCTAAGTTATCTTAGAGTAAATTTAGAGACTAACAACTACAAAATGCAATTCAATTTAAAACAACTTCTAATGATTTTAAATCTAATTGTATGCGAAGAATCCGTTAACAGCGGTCCCGTTGAAGGCCTCCATCCGGCTTCAACCCACTGGCAGCCGCGCCAGCTTGTGGACTGCCCTCCTAAGCTCCGCTCCAGAGCACGCCCGTCCTCCTGGTTCTGCCACTTCGACCGCGCCTGTGGGCCCAAGACGTAAACCCGGGACCATCGCTGCCAAAACATTTGCTTGATTGACGAGACAAGCCGCCATCGCCACAAGCACGTTAGACCCTGCTGGTCCGGGGTCCGCGGTGCTGGTGGGGCGATAAGCGGCCCGCCTGTTAACAGGGAGTTAGGGAGTAAGCGCCTCGCCGTCGCTTGGGTCCTGACTCAGAGTCCCCACGGGTCGTGGGTTCAGGACGGCTCCTAAACGAGGACGGTCTGCAGCTCCTCCGCGGTTAGCTTGGCGTTCCCTACCGCTTGTAGGAGTAGGTGCTTGGCAGACTTCACACCTGCCTTCCATAGTCCGCCCATGTGCGGAGCCCGCGGCGGTATGAACGCAAATACGCATCCTTTTCTTGAAGCGTATTGCGTGACTGCGTCGACCTGGGCCTCGATTCTCCGACGAAGCTCCGCAAAGTGGCGACTCGCTCCGACGCAGTTCGTCGCGTTGTCGCAGTGCACGATCGGCGGACATTCTCGGCCCCCAACGAACCTTTGAAAAGCCAACAAAAAGGAATTAGTTGAAAGGTCGGAAACTACTTCTAAGTGACCTGCCTTGGACGAAATAGAAACAAATAAGGCAATGTAGGATTTATAGGGGTGCCTACCACGAATTTTCAATGTCTTATCAATAGGGCCACAAAAATCAACACCACATATAGAGAATGGGCGGAGAGCACGAATTCTGTCTAAGGTTAAATCGTATGCTTGACAGTACTGTCTGACTGCAGACTTCTTACGCATTTACGATCCATATGCGCTGTCGCAAAAGACTCACAAGTGCTCGTGGACCCACATGAAAATTCGACTTGTGCAAGTATCGGACATAGCTCTGAACAAATTGGAAGCGTTTTGTCAACAATACTGGGGGGGGCCTTGCTACTTTGGACTTTGCCGTCAACAATGAAACTTTAATACGTTCTGCAGATTCGCAACGAATATAGACGCAGGCTCCATAGGCTCTCATCGATGCGTCAGAAAAGGCATGAATCGAAATTAAGATGTCCTCTAATTGCGACAAGCCAATTTGTATTTCGTTCCACGCTGTTTCTAAGTGCAGTGGAATTGACTCATTCCAATCTAGCTTATTTAGCCAAAGTTCCTGCAATAGGATCTCCTTTCTTTTATAAGTATAGGGCTTAAAAAGGGGGTCAAACAGCTTCGATGTCAATGAAAGGATGTTCCGCTTGGTCGCCCTTTGACCCATAACTGAAGCATCAATTTCAAATTTAAACACATCTTCTTTAGGAACCCAAGCTATTCCTAATGCTTTAGTCAGTTCTAAGTCCGAAAGTGTTATTGGCTTAACCGTGCTCTCGGATGCAGTAACTTCAGGCGAGTTGGAAAACCACTTGCTCAATTCAAACCCAGCGTTTTGAAGAACCTGAATTACTTCAGACTTAATTGTCTTTAGCTCCTCAATGCAACCAGAACCCGTTAACATGTCGTCGACGGATAAGTCGGACCAAATAACTTCGGCAACTCGAGGGAATGTATTTTTCACAGATTCACTCAACCTCTTCTGCTCTTGAACTTTATTTCGACTTTTTTCTTAAAGCCTTCATTATATTCGACAGGTGAGGGAACAATATTAGAGTTCACTACTAATTACTTCGATATCCTTATAAAGCGGAACATATAAACGAACACTCGCAGCAGTTTTAGGTGAGAGGAATATCCCTCTATCACTTCCAATAAATGTGAGGTAGAGACGATTGCTGTTAATTCGGCAGCTCCAGTGAATTTAAACACCTTATGGCCAGGAATGGGGCTGGCGCAGTGCAGTAAGACCTTGCGTAATATATGTCAATGTGTAAATTTTCTCCTTCTTTACTTGGAATTGGCGCTTTCCCAATTGGAAATTTTATGGGGTGCCTGTTATATTTATTTTCGTTACAAATCACGCAATTTTTAATATATTCTTTTAATTTTTAAAAACAGTTTGGCCAATAATATAATTTACCGATCTGTTTGTAATTCTTTTCTAGCCCCCTATGAGCACGGCTGTGTGTTTCTTCTATTATTATAGCTTTATCTTCCTCGTTTTCCACGTCTTGTAGAAAGATTCTTGTAAAAAGGAATGTGTTTGTGAAATTATTTTTTAAAGGTAATTGAATTTGAAATAAGTCCTCTAAGGTACAATGAATTCCTACCGTAATGTTAGGTGGAAGATACTCTCTTAATATAGTTATTAAATTTTCTGGTGTGTCATATTCAATTAAATGTCGTGTCCTGTCAAAAATTTTCAGTGACTCATGTATTGTATACCTCCCCTTTGTTAATAACAGTTGTTGTTTAAATTGATTTAACGGTTTACGGGTCTCTTGTATTACATTTTCAAAACTACTTTCAGCTGAATGCTGTGTGTTCTGATCTGAGTCTGACTGGTCTGTTTGTTCTATATCGCTGTCAGTAATATTATTTATTTGAATTCGAAATAATGCGTCAGCAACTACATTTGTTATACCGGTTAAATGTTATTTTTGGTATACAACTTTGTATGAAAGAATACCATCCTTTCATATCTACATTGGGATTTTTATCCGAAATTGTGTAAGATAAAGTTTCATGGTCGGTTTGAATTTCAATTCCAATAACTCCGTATAAGTAATTTCTTAGATTTTTAAGAGCCCATACTATCGCTAAAAGTTCCTTCTTATTAGTAGCATAAGCTTGATCTGTTTTTGACAAGGTTTTTGAAATAAAAGTAATTGGTTTTCCTTCTTGAGATAAAACTGCACCAATTGCGACGTCTGAAGAGTCGGTGGTCAAGGTAAATTTTTTAATATAGTCCGGTTGAACTAGTTCTACTTGAGCAATGAGATTTTCTTTCAGCTCGTTAAAAGCTTTAATTGCTGGTTCATCCAGCTGAATTAACATTTTTGTTGACATTCTTTTTGAGATTTTGCCATTATGACCTCCAGGATATTTTGTTAGATGTTTGGCTATAAAGGCGTTGTTTAATGAGATTCGTTTATCTCACATCTCAAAAAAAAGAATAAATAAGGGTGGCCGCTGAATATTTGAAAATGGCGAAAATCTGTCCTCTTCAACGTTATAATTCCGATTATATTTTTTTCTAATCTTAAGCCTAACTTATCTATTGCGGCGATGCGGGGCGAATTCGCAAAAAAACGAATATGAGCTTTTGCTCCCGCTCCGCCCTAAGTTATCTTAGAGTATTTACATGTTACTTTCACCTTTTGTAAATGCTTTTGCGTATGCAATGGGAAGTTTGAGACCATTATGGTTTTGAGCTAAAACCACTCCACATGCTTGCTTACTTGCATCTGTTATTATACAGAATTCTTTAGTGAAATCTGGATATTGTGGCAAGGTAGGTTCCATAAGTTTGGTTTTTAAGTATTGGAATGAATTTTCACACTCATCCGTCCATTTAAAAGGAACATTCTTTTTACATAATCTTGTCATGTGCCGTGAATAATCGGCGAAATCTTTTATAAACCGTCTAAAATAGATACAGAATGCTACGAAACGTCTAGCACTGTCCGCGTCGTGCGGAACTGTGTAGTTCATAATGACATCGTATTTCTTGTCATCTTGGCTATTATATTCGGATACTGACGGTTCGACAAACCCGTCTGAGATTAATTTTTCTACTTGTTTTTCTATTTCGTTCACCTGACTATGTGGGCTTCGATATATAATATATATAAACTTTATATAAACTGGTTCATCATCTTTTAATCTCAGTTTCTGTTTATAAAAATTATTTGTGGTTATTGATTCGGTTTCCAATCCGAATATATCGCTATACTGGGTGCATAGGCTAGCATGCTGAGACTTGAACTATGGAAGGAAGTTTTTTGACAGTTGTGATAGTACGTTCGAAAGTGATTCATATGTTAGATTATATGTACTCAGTACTTGGTCGGTATTTGTTGTGTTTAATAGTCTTATGAAGGCATTATTGGATGTTGCTATGGTATTTGCCAGAACTATGAGCTATTGGTACATTAAATTTTAAAATTTTGGAAAATTTAAATTATTTGGTCTAATTATAAGCTAATCTTCAGGTGGCTTGAAGTCTAATTGACACTTGTATTTTTTGATAAAGTCGATGCCTATTATTCCATCAAATGGAATTGGAAAATGTGAATTTATATTTTTTTTCTTTTTTTTTTTTTATTTCGCGGTTTTTCAGAATTTGGAAATGGCTTGTGCATCAAAAAGAGCAACAGCTAGCATTTCTGTATTCATCATAAAGCTTAGAGGCCCAGACGACCGAGGGGCGCTCGAGAAACGATTTGTTAGTACAAATTAATCTAATTGAAATTTGTTAAGCTAAGAGGAGTTAGTAAGGAAATTTAAAATTCTATATTTTAAATTAGAGGGACAGGAAAGAGATGTAATAGAGTAGAGACCATTGTAGTTCGAACATAAGGCCCTAAAAGGGTCATGCAGTGCATATGTCGAACTACAACGGCTAAGGAACAGAGGACATGTAGAAAAACTACACCGAGCATTGTCCTACGATTTGTTAAGCTAGGTAAGTTTATAAGTAAAAATATGCTACTGTAAGATGGAAGCTGAAGATTTGCATCCCAGTATAGACCTCTAAGTAAGCAAATATGTAAATAAAGTTCTTTTGTTAACGGGATTCTATGCGGTCCTTATGGTACTCCATATTGGGGACTCCAGACACATGAACCGTACTCTAGTATAGGACGGACCAAGGAAATAAATAATGTTTTGGTTATAAAGGGGTCATTAAATTCTTTTGACCACCTTTTGATAAAACCGAGGACTCCTTTAGCCTTATTAACCATTAAGGAAGCTGGAGGTAGGTGGAGAGGTAGGTAGGTACCTGGTCTAGGTAGCTGGAGATCCACGTTAAGAGGTCTTTAGGAAAACCCAGCATATTCAGTTTACTCAACAAGAGTGAGTGATTAACTGAATCAAATGCTTTGCTGAAGTCTGGGTAAATTACATCGGTTTGATATCCCTTACAAAAGCCATCTATGACAAACTATGAACTCCAATAAGTTTGTGGTAATGGAGCGACGCTTAATAAAGCCATGCTGACAAGGAGTGATAATCGAAGAGCAAAGGTGTTGCAAATGAGGGGTATTTTTCAAATAACTTTGGAATTGCCGACAACTTAGAGATGCCTCTGTAGTTGGCAGCCTCAGACTTTTTCCCTTTTTTATGTAGGGGAATTATGAATGATTCCTTCCACTTAAGGGGAAAAATCGAGGTTTCTAAAGATAAGTTGAAAAGTCTAAGTAGAGGTTTGCACAGAGCCCTGGCACAGTATTTTAGCACACAGCCTGGTACTCCATCGGGGCCTGGCGAATAAATGGGTTTGACCCTTAAAAGACCAGATAATAAGTTGTTCTCAGAAAAAAACGAACAGAAAATAAGATTTGCTGCTTGAATGTTATATGCGTAAGGTTGATCAGTCAATTTTGGAGGAGAATAAGTTGTTTGAAAAAATTCTGCGAATAGATCGGCAACGGCCTGATCATGAAGTCGCAGAGGATTTTCAAACGTAAGCAGTGAAAATGATACGTGTTTACGCTTAGTGTTTACAAAATTATAAAACTGCTTTGGATCCTGAGCAAATTGTATCCGGCAGCGGTCAATATAATTCCTATAATATTCAGCGTTATGCACGGTAAAATTCGACCGAGCTAGTAGGTATCTTGAGAAATCAACACTACTGCAGGTTTTTTTATATTTAAGTAAAAGCTTATTTTTTTATTTTTAAGTTAGCGAGGCACCTTGTAAACCAAGGAGGATTTGTTGAAGCGGACGGATATTTCCAATGCACATATGAGTCAAAAAATGTATTTAAAGTAAAATAAAATTTTTCTAAAGTGACATTAAGATCAGTGCACGCCAGAATATCAGACCAGTCAAATGTATCGGTAAGGCTATTAAGTTTCTGAAAATCAACTTTACGGAAACAGCGAATCTGATCGATACCAGGAGTGGTTTCGATTGAGACCTCCAGCGTGGGATGATATGGATCCTCTGGGGTTGAAAGGGGAAAAGCTCTGGAGAGAGCGGTACCATCAGGATCAGATACAAAACATAAGTCTAAGAGCCGACCTAGCGAATTTCTAACATGATTGATCTGACCTAGGGTCATGTCAAACATGCCCGCGGTGTAGTCATGGTAAGTTATAAGTGACAAAGATGGTGAGTTATCGACGTTGGACCACTTTAATTCTGGGATATTAAAGTCGCCCACCGCTACGAGTTGGTCACGATCCGTCATAAGATTAGAGACGTATCGAATAGCGGACAAATGCTGCCAATATGTGGGCGGTTCAGACATAGGAGGTATATATGAACATGTAATGTATAAAGCATTCACGGACATAGTGATTTTAACGCAAATAAATTCTATGTCACCAAACTCTTGGGATTTCACCTCTTCAGAAGCAAAAGTAAAGTCTACCGAAATGAGGACTCCACCTCCTCTTCGCTGAGATCGATCCCGTCTAAAAGTGGTGTACTTACTTGGAAAAACTTCGGAGCTAAAGATCTCCGGATTTAACCAAGTTTCTGTAAATGCTATCATATGGGATGCAAAGAGAGAACTAGTGAGGAAACTAGTTTTTTGGGTTAGTGGCCAAAGAAGAGGTGGGGGTTGGTCGGTGGTTCCGATATTGGGAAGTCTCACTCCCACTGGTTTATTAACTTTTTTTTTTACGGAACTAGGCTGATGTTCTTGGACGAAAAGATTCTCTGGCCAAAAACTGGGAGAACAAATCGTCTTGAACATCAGCGCGGGCACACGAATCTTGAAAGAAGACGTGCGCCTTGTATAATTATAATTAAATTTTTGTATGTCCTCCACCTTTATGTCGGCTTTAGTTTTGGCTTTGATATAAGCGGAGATATCAATCTCTGAAGTATCAGGGGCAAGCCGAGAAACAAATATATGTTTCGATGGAGGAATCACCTGTAAGGGTTTTGGTGTCGCAGGTACGATAACTGCAGCATCAGTCGGTGCAGGGGGTCCGGACTGTGGAATACCCTTTTGGGTGACTCTAATGGGGGCTTCGTTCCCTAGGACTTGTGGCATCACTTGAAGGGATGCCATGGCAGACATATCAGACAATTGCTCATTATCCCTGAGAAATTCTGACGAGTTTTTCTCAGCTCTAGCTCTTGGGGTGACCAGAGATATAAGCGGCTGCATTAATAGAATATAGCTCGGGGAGTTTGCTACGTAGCCCCCTAGTATTCTGATAGGTAAGAGTTAATGAGGAAACTAGTTTTTTGGGTTAGTAGCCAAAGAAGAGGTGGAGGGTTGGTCAGTGGTTCCGATATTGGGAAGTCTCACTCCCACGGGTTTATTAACTTTTTTTTTACGGAACTAGGCTGATGTTCTTGGACGAAAAGATTCTCTGGCCAAAAACTGGGAGAACAAATCGTCTTGAACATCAGCGCGGGCACACGGATCTCGAAAGAAGACGTGCGCCGTGTATAATTATATTTAAATTTAGTTATGTCCTCCACCTTTACATCGGCTTTTGTTTTGGCTTTGATATAAGCCGAGATATCAATCTCTGAAGTATCAGGGGCAAGCCGAGAAACAAATATATGTTTCGATGGAGGAATCACCTGTAAGGGTTTTGGTGTCGCAGGTACGATAACTGCAGCATCAGTCGGTGCCGGTGGTCCGGACTGTGGAATACCTTTTGGGTGACTCTAATGGGGGTTTCGTTCCCTAGGACCTGTGGCATCACTTGAAGGGATGCCATGGCGGACATATCAGACAATTGCTCATTATCCCTGAGAAATTCTGACAAATTTTTCTCAGTTCTAGCCCTTGGGGTGGCCAGAGATATAAGCGGCTGCATTAATGTTCGCTGAGCATGCTGAGGCGGATCAGAAACAGCGGATTTCTTACGCTTAGGGGACTTATTAAGCAGCTGAAGGCCACTAGTGTGAGTGTCCAGCGCACAGAGATGATCATTGATTTTATGAAAACCAGTGATCAGCTCTTTAAATCCGTTTTTGGTCTGTCTCATGAACGACCTCATTTCGCCTTGCACAGCACGACAATTTTCACAACAATAATGTATCCCAGACCTACGGGAAATGGCATCTGAAACTGATGCAGTGAAACCGGCACACTTGGCATGTACGACGTTCTCACATAGCCAGCATTGGATGGCAGGCTGGGATGAGGAAATTGTCTTGTTACAAGACTTAATGGCGCAACCAAGTTTAAATTCCATTTTATTTTTATTTTTTTTTTTATTTAATAAAACAAAAAATTAATATTTAAAAAGTTAAAAAACAATACCTTGAACCACTGTGCCAAATAGGAAGCCGAAGCGAGAGCTTTGAAATAGTGCAAAAGAGAAATGCAGAAATATAGATAAGCCGGGGAAGAAGCAGAATTAGCAGAATTAGATTTTAGGCTAATTATTAATTCGACTCCAAATATACCACAGCTCTCGCGAAGCGATACGGTTTAGGCTTTAAGATTGTTAAGATTCACAAGATTTAATTCACAAGTATGTAAGCACCGGTTTACCAATATTTTTAATAAAACGCAGTGCGCACAAAAAAAACACGACCGTTCGCTTGAAGAAAGAGAGGGAAGTGGAACTTATTATAAGCAAACTTATTAGCCACGTATGAAAATTGTTCACATAACACTGTTTGCAAAATTGTTTTGTTTTTGTTTTAGTAATTTGTTTATGTGTATATAAATAAATTAACGATCACGTCGGGTTTCACCAATGTTTGGTCATTTTATAATTTTCAATGACAGTAAATAAAAATTAACTTGTTTTAAGTTAATTGTACAATCTATGTACAATATGGGAAATCCAATTTGCGAGCCCAATAAGAAGACGATCGAGAAAGACGCCAACCTTCCAGAATATGCTGACCGGATGCTCGCTAGCTTTAGATGCCGAATTAGTAAAGCCGAGCGACAGAAATGGAGTCGGCTTGCGACCAACAATACATCAGTCAGTTAATAATTAATTGTTATACTCTTGCAGAGGGTATTATAATTTCGGTCAAAAGTGTGCAACGCAGTGAAGGAGACATCTCCGACCCTATAAAGAATATACATATATTCTTGATCAGGATCACCTTATGAATTGATATAAGCATGTCCGTCTGTCCGTCTGTCTGTCTGTTTCTACGCGAACTAGTCTCTCATTTTTAAAGCTATCGTCTTGAAACGTTGCACACACCAGAACGGCCCGGATCGGCCGACTTTATCCTATAGCTGCCATATAACTGATTGATCGGAAATGGTATAACTTTGATGTTTTTAGTGTCAGAGAGTTCAAATTTAACACGAGAGCTATTTTTGGCAAAACATTTCATAAGCATGCCAAATTTCATAAGGATCGGCCGACTATATCTTATAGTTGCCATATAACTGAACGATCGAAAATGACCCAACTTTGACCCAACTCGTGTTTTTGAAGAAAGAAAGCTGGAACTTGGTACAGATTATATATTTGGTCAGTTGATCCGACCTACCAAATTTCATTAGGATCGGCCGACTATATCCCATAGCTGCCATATAAATGAACGATCGGAAATGACCCAACTTTCGTGTTTTTGAAGATAGAAAGCTGGAATTTAATACAGATTCTATTTTTGGTCAATTGATCCAACCTACTAAATTTCATTAGGATCGGCCGACTATATCCCATAGCTGCCATATAACTGAACGATCGGAAATGGTACTTGGTAGAAATATCAACTTTCGTATTTTGGAAGATAGAAGCTTGGGAGTTTAATGGTTTAATGGTTTTATTATGATCTAATCATATGGATCGGGCAACTGTATCCGATGTTTGCGATATATATCCGACTTTAACTGCAAGGGTATATCAACTTCGGCTCCGCCCGAAGTTAGCTTTCTTTTCTTGTTTTCAATTAATTATACTTTATAAAATTATCTATATTTTAATGTAGTACATGAAGCACAATAAACACTTTGTTTTTTATTCTTAATACAACTATGAATGTGTATTTCGATAATACCATACATCGTGTGGTGTCCATACATCGATGTTTTTGCACCTTTATAGTCCTTACAAAAGTCCCCTAAAACAATAAAAGAGACAATTTTAAAATTTTTTTTCCAGATGGCAGCGGAGTGGTATAGCTTTGTTAATTTATTTGACGACATGCTCGCCATAGCTTTCCTTACTAGTGCAAGAAATTCTTTAACTATGGTTATTTCTTCATTACATAGAGATTCAGATATGGCAGCTGCACCAATTATAGTTATGGAATCTGATATCAAAGATAGAAAAGTTATTCTCTCCCCAGACATGGATACGATTGAAAACTTACTTAGTGGAAACATTGACCGTATTTACAATATTCTTGAGCAGTTTCCGAGAATAGGAAATAAAATGAAAATACCGAAAGAGCATCAACTTGACTCTTTTTCTAAAGTATTCCGTGAAGATTTTGAATGTGCCGAGTTAATTCGAAACGTTGAAGCTGAAATAAAACATGAACGGGACGAAATCAATGGATATGTATCTTTTTGGAACAGTCATAGAGCTTTGTGGGAAACGACGGAATTGGAGTTTACTAACCGTATAAAAGCAACTTCAATGACTGCTGATATTTTTGAAACAAGTATTGAATATTATAGTGCAATGGCTGACGATATTTCATTTGTTGATGCCATAACTCATGTTTATTTTATACTAATGAATCAAAATTATATTAAAAGTTCCATATTAGATTGGATTGAAAAATGGCAAGCTCTTAATATAAAAATACTTTTAAGTCATTCGTTTTCACTTATTAGATGTAAGTACGATTTTATTATACTCTTGCAGAGGGTATTATTATTTTGGTCAAAAGTGTGCAACGCAATAAAAGTGACTTCTCCGACACTATAAAGTATATATGTATATTCTTGAATGATCATGATCATCTCCTGAGTTGATATGAGCATGTCCCTCTGTCCATCTGTCTGTTTCTAAGCAAACTAGTCTCTCAGTTTTAAAGCTCGACTTGAAACTTTGGAAACACCCTTCTTTCCTTTGCACGCTGTATATAAACATATAGCAGCCATATAACTGAGAAATTGAAAATGGTATTTGGTATTTCGTAAAAATACCAGCTTTGGTATTTGGAAGATAAGATAGAAGCTTCGGTTTCTTTTTAGATTTTGTATTAAAAAAATTGGTTCCTACAATATTGGTTGTATAAATTGGTTTTATTATTATATTCGGCTCCGCCCAAAGTTACATTAAATTTTTTTAATTTTTAAATTTATGTTATATTTATTTTTAAAAAATTTTAATTTCAGCAATATATAGGTATATGCGGAAAAATGAGAGAAAAATAATGATGATACCAAGAACTCTTAAGGAATCTTTGAGTGCAAAAGAATTTTTTGAACATTTAATCGAAGAAGTACCAATTAAACAATCAACATTTCCTTCAATGTTTGATTTGTTTGGCGTTTTAGATAAATACCAAGTTGACATTCCAGATGAAATTCGACAAAAAGTTTTTTGGATTGGAAAGTGCTTGGCAGCATTATCTTAAAAAATTAGGAGAAGCCGATGAAATGTTGGATAATAATCGAGAAGAATTTAAAAAATTTTAATACAACAAGCTGAAAAATTTAAAATGATTTTAAAAGAATTCCTTGATGACTTTTTTATGAAATTACCAACGGCGGCAAGCATGTAAATATATATTATTTGTTTATTTGTTTATATTTGTTTGGAAATTTGGAAATGGCTTGTGCATCATTAAGAGCATCAGCCAGCATTCCTAAAGTTAGAGGTCTAAAGTTTCGGGTCCTTCTATTAAGAATGTTAAATTTTAAGCGTGTTATTAAGTTTATGCAGTAGTTGCTTTCCGCAGCGGCACTATCTCCGTCTACTTCGAAAACCGGTCTATTATTACCAATGCCATTATATTTACATTTTTCGATCTTGGCAATGGACCCACGAAGTCCGCGCACACTGTTGCCCATGGCTCTTCCGGGACCTGTGTCAGCATTTGTCCTGCTGCTTGCATCTGGCACGGCTTATACTTTTAGCAAGTTTTGCACCTCCTGACTTACTTAAGGATGTCCCTTTGCATCCCTGGCCAGAAGTACCTGGCGGTCACTCTGGCTATTGTCTTCTCACGCCTAGGTGTCCTGCCGTTGGTGCGTCATGGTTCTCTTTGAGAACTTGCTGCCTCGTCTTCGTGGGCACGCACAACTTCCGTGACGCCATTTCCTCGCTTCCGGCTCTATGCGGGAATATCGGTGTCCCAAATATAACAGCTCCTGCCTGACAAAAATTATATTTTTCCGTTTTTGTTCGCAGGTTTGCTGCTTTCAACCTTCTGAAAACCTCTTTTACGTTCGCCATGTGTTCCTCCTCGGTGCGTCCGATCACGGTGATATCGTGGCCCTGGTCAATGGCCCTTTGAAACGTTGCCGAGGCTGAGTGCAATCCGAACGGCATCACCTTCCATTGGTACAGACCCTTCCCTGGAACGGTGAAGTTGGTGTACTTTCTGCTTCCCTCTTCTAAAGGGAAGCACCAGACTGTCCCGGCACCAGACTGTCCTCCATGCTTGGCATCAACAGGTTCAGGGTTCAGGGTGCTTGGTTCAGGGTCTTTGTCTTGTTGCCGAAGCTTATTTGCGCCTGGATTGCGGTGCGTGTTTCCGAATGGCTCCCATTGGCCAGCTTCACCCGTCTTCTTATCGCGACGCGTTGCCCGGTGATTTTCGGGCTTTCTGCTTATCGGGTCAAGCAGCAGCACGGCGTTTAATGTTTATGTTTAAATAATGTTTAAATAATGTTTATGTAATGTTTAGTGTATTTTTTAGTGTAATGTTTATTTATTAGGCTTAAGTTTGTACAAAGGCTTTGTTGATCGCAAGCCGACTCTTTCTCGGCCGCTCGACTCAACAAGCTTTCTATAGAGAGTTTTAGCTCGCAGTGTCTAGGTCGGGCCGCCCTCTCCATTATTCGAGAGCTTTAGCTTCGCAGTGACCAGTCGGGCCGCCCTCTCTGTACTTTTACTTGAGTCCCTGCATGCACCATAGCTGGTCTATCTGCGGATCATCCGGCTTGATCTGCAAGCAGAAATAAACATTTATAACGTTCAATTTAAGTACAAAATCGTCTTTTATTTACGGCATTGAAAACACAACGTTAAAATCACAATGTCCGTTAAAGCTTTATACATTACATGTTCATGTAATGTATCGAAACCACTCCTGGTATCGATCAGATGTCTCCGAGCGTGGTAAATAAGATTCGCTGTTTCTTAATAGCCTTAATACTTAATTAACTTACTTAAACTTAATAGCCTTATCGATACATTTGGCTGGTCTGATATTGTGGCGTGCACTGATCTCAATGTCACGTTAGAAAAATGTTATTTTTTATTTTTATACCCTTGCAGAGGGTATTATAATTTTGGTCAAAAGTGTGCAACGCAGTGAAGGAGACATCTCCGACCCTATAAAGTATATATATTCTTGATCAGGATCACCTCCTGAGTTGATATGAGCATGTCCGTCTGTCCGTCTGTCCGTCTGTCTGTCTGTTTCTACGCGAACTAGTCTCTCAGTTTTAAAGCTATCGACTTGAAACTTTGCACACACCCTTCTTTCCTTTGCACGCAGTATATAAGTCGGAACGGCCCGGATCGGCCGACTATATCCTATAGCTGCCATATAACTGATTGATCGGAAATGGTATAACTTCGGTGTTTTTAGAGTTAGAGAGTTCAAATTTTACACGAGCGCTTTTTTTGGCAAAATAATACGACATGCCAAATTTCGTAAGGATCGGCCGACTATATCTTAGAGCTGTCATATAACTGAACGATCGGAACCCAACTTTCGTGTTTTTAAAGATAGAAAGCTGGAACTTGTTACAGATTATATTCTTGGTCAGTTTATCCGATCTACCAAATTTCATAACGATCGGCCGACTATATCTTATAGCTGCCATATAACTGAACGATCGGAAATGGTTTTTGGTAGAAATATCAACTTTCGTATTTTTGAAGATAGAAGTTTGGGACTTTTTTTTTAGATTTTGTATTGTAAAAAATTGGATTATATATTCCTATTCCCATAAGGATCGGCCAACTATATCCGATGTTTGCGATATATATCCGGTTTTAACTGCAAGGGTATATAAACTTCGGCTCCGCCCGAAGTTAGCTTTTCTTTCTTGTTATTTTTAAATTTTTTTTTTATTACTAAATATAAAAAAAACCTGCAGTAGTGTTGATTTCTCAAGATACCTACTAGCTCGGTCGTATTTTACCGTGCATACCTAATATAATTTTGTAAACACTAAGCGTAAACACGTATCTTTTTCACCTCTGCTTACGTTTGAAAATTCCTCTGCGACTTCTGTTCAGGACATTGCCGATCTATTCGCAGAATTTTTTCAAACAACTTATTCTCCTCCTAAATTGACTGATCAACCTTACGCATATAACATTCAAGCAGCAAATCTATTTTCTGTTCGTTTTTTTCTGAGAACAACTTATTATCTGGTCTTTTAAGGGTCAAACCCATTTATTCGCCAGGCCCCGATGGAGTACCAGGCTGTATGCTAAGATACTGTGCCAGGGCTCTGTGCAAAACCTCTACTTAGACTTTTCAACTTATCTTTGGAAACCTCGATATTTTCCCCTTAAGTGGAAGGAATCATTCATAATTCCCCTACATAAAAAAGGGAAAAGTCTGAGGCTGCCAACTACAGAGGCATCTCTAAGTTGATGGCAATTCCAAAGTTATTTGAAAAATACCCTCATTTGCAACACCTTTGCTCTTCGATTATCACTCCTTGTCAGCATGGCTTTATTGAGCGTCGCTCCATTACCACAAAACTTATTGGAGTTCATAGTTTGTCATAGATGGCTTTTTGTAAGGGATATCAAACTGATGTAATTTACCCAGACTTCAGCAAAGCATTTGATTCAGTTAATCGCTCACTCTTGTTGAGTAAACTGAATATTCTGGGTTTTCCTAAAGACCTCTTAACGTGGATCTCCAGCTACTTAGATGGAAGGACACAAAGAGTTTTATTTAAAAACATACAGTCCCGTCTGGTCCGTGCTACATCTTGGCCCGTTATTATTTACGCTTTTTATAAACGACTTTGTCTTCAGTACAAATCCATCTCTGCCCAATGCAGTCTTCAGTCTGACCTTGATAACTTTCAAAAATGGTGTTTGGCTAATGATCTAATACTTAATGGATCAAAATGCAAGCATATGTCTTTTTATCGTTCTTGCCCTCTGCAAGCTACGTATTCCGTTAATGGGATTGCCTTAGAAAAATTAACCCAGGTTAATGATCTCGGCATCCTATTAGACATAAAACTTAAATTTGCCGACCATATTTCCTTAATGGTTAATAAGGCTAAAGGAGTCCTTGGTTTTATACTAGGATGCAAATTTTCAGCTTCCATTTTACAGTAGCATATTTTTACTTATAAACTTACCTAGCTTAACAAATCGTAGGACAATGCTTGGTGTAGTTTTTCTGCATAACCTTATTAACGGGGATGTAGATAGCCAGCATTTACTAAAACGCTTAAAATTTAACATTCCTAATAGAAGGACTCGAAACTTTAGTCCTCTGTTCCTAAGCCGTCGTAGTTCGACATATGCACTGCATGACTCTTTTAGGGTATTTTGTTCGAACTACAATGGTCTCTACTCTATAACATCTCTTTCCTGTCCCTCAAACTTAAAATATAGAATTTTAAATTTCCTTGCTAACTCCTCCTAGCTTAATAATTAACACATAGCCTAATATATTCTAACAAATCATTTCTTGAGCGCCCCTCGGTCGTCTGGGCTTCTAAGCTTTATGATGAATACAAGAATGCTAGCTGATTCTCCTATTGATGCACAAGCCATTTCCAAATTCAAAAGACAGGTCTGAAAGAAAAAAAAAAAAAAAAAAAGAAACACTTAACCTTGTATCTAAATAAACTTCTGAAATTATTTGAAATATTAAATTATTTAATTATTATTATTATTATTATTATTTTTAAATTATTATTATTTTTTTTATTTCTACTTTGCTGAAATATTAAAAAAATATAATATAAAAAATAACATTATTTCTTTCGTCATTTCACCAAATAACGAATACCCGCATTTTGTTAGGGTAGACAGCCTGAAAAGTGAGAAAAATAAAAATTTTGTGAGCTGGCTTCGAAACGAATTCGCACGCACACTTACACCCGTGTATGTGAATGTGTACACGCATACATACAAAGAACAATCCAAGCGCAGACCAACCTTCTTCGTCGCGCTTTGTTTGGTCATTGAGCGTTTTTAATGCCGTAAATAAAAAATCAGAATTTAATTAGGTTAACGTTATAACTTTATTCAGGCCGCATATGAAATTAGGATTTATGAGGATTTATAGAAAATATGGGAAATCCAATTTAGGATGCGAGCGCAGTAAGGAGAAGATCGAGAGTGGCGCCAACCTTGCAGAATAGGCTGAGCGGATGCTCGCTAACTATAAACGCTGAAGTAGCAAAGCCGAGCGGCCGAAAGAAAGTCGGCTTGCGACCAGCAAAACATCAGTTACTAATTAATTGTTGTGTTTAAATTAATTGCTTGCTGCTTGACCCGACATTCTCCCCAGTTGGGGTTTCTACTCCAAATTCATCCTTAAGGGGCAAAAGGCAATAACTTAGTCACTGCTCGCTTGGTAATTACAGATGAGGTTTTTATCACCGCCACTCGAAAGATACCATCTTGACCAGGGATTAACTCCATTATTCTCGCAAGCGGCCATTTCATCGGAGGTAGATTCTCGTCCTTTACTAGCACCACATCGTTCGGGGCCAAGCAGACCGGAGGCGCGCCATTTGGAGCGCTGCTGGAGAAGGCTTAGGTACTCCTCCTTCGATCGGGACCAGAAAGACTGCTGCAGGAAAGACACGCGCTGCCAGCTGTCCAACCGGTTGAAGTTCAGCTTTGTGACATCAGGCTCGATAAAGCTGACTGACGGACCACCAGTTAAAAAATGAGCCGGGGTCAGAACATCAAGGTCTGCAGGATTTTCTGGAAAGAGACAAAAAGGGTCGTGAATTTATAACAGCCCCAATATGGCACAGCAGCGTTCGCAGCCCTCGAATCCCAGAACTGCAGATCCGACAGCTCGGTAAAAATGGTGTTTGGCGATTTTAACAGCCGCTTCCCACAGACCACCGAAATGTGGAGATCGAGGAGGAATAAAAATGCCATTCGATGGACTCCATAGAGCAAAACTCAGTAGTGCCCGTTGATGCTCCTCGCTTAGAAATAATCCGCGCAGCTCCTTTAGCTCGTTTTTGCTCCAACAAAGTTGGTTGCGTTGTCAAACCAAATATGCTGAGGGGCCTTCGGCGGGTGCATATAAAACGCTTCAAAGCCTGCAAAAAGACATTGTGGACAGATCCTCTTTACAAGCTCCAGGTGGATGGCTTTACAGGATGAAACAAATAAAAATGCTAATGTAACATTTTACTGGAGCCTTATTACGGACAATTGCCGGGCTTATAATGGAGAACGGTCAGCAAAAACCACACCAGTGACTCCGATGACCTGGGAGCCGCTAACTCTTTCCTCCGGGAGATCAGCCATAATGCTGCAACAGCCGAGGCTTAGTCCGGAAGCATCGGATGCATTTGTGTATTGCCTTCGTCACGGTTTTTCTCCCCCAATTGGCCAATATTGGGACCGAATAATTGCCAACAGTGCGCGAGGTCCCGTATGCCATGTAAATGGCTCATGGAAGTCAACAATTATAGCCTGGTGTTTTCTGGATGGCTTCTTGAAGTATAATTGGATGTTGACTATCAAAATCCAACGACGAATTTTTAGCTTGACCGTCTACGCGCAACAGTCCAAATTTGTCCAAGAAAGGAGAGGATGGAGGCAAACGGCACTGGATACCGCTATGTCTTTTCCATTTTGAAGAGCCTTTATTTCCTCCCAAAATGTTCCAGATTTTATATCGCTAGCCGTAACACCGTTGTGGTGAATTCGTTGAGAAAACTTGTATACGTAAGCGAATTTCCGCAGTGCTGGAACGAATTAGCGTACTTAGAAACCGCTGTTATATCCACGTACGGAGACTGAATGAGCAGGACCCTAACGTAACCCAGGGCTACCCTCAGATGGGACTGCGGTTGGCCACGCCTCTTGGGATCCAACGAGAAACGGAGGACCATGAGACCACAGCTTATTCTCAACCAATT